>SJYA01008915.1:0-15457 GCA_006410615.1 Neotragus moschatus
TCAGGTGGTCTGGTATTTCCATCTCTTTCAGAATTTTCCACAGTTTGTTGTGAAATGTGGGGATAATAACAACTAAATTAGGAAGGACTCCTCCAGCTTAAAATGGTAGCTTTGAAGTGCCTAGTGCTTCAATCTGTTACCTTCCCCAGGTGTCAACCACTTAGTTAAACTTATGAAGAGAGGCAATGTTGTAAGAATTACTGATATGCACATTCCCTGGCCTTGGTCTCTGTTTTGAAAAAGAGGATGAAAGGGCCTAAACAGAACCATGGAGTAAGACACATACACACCACTTTTTCCACATTTTCATCTCTGCCCAGTCAGAACCACTTTTACCAGATGCTAGTAGCCACTCTGTTATAGGAAATCTCCAAGAAGAGGCTTAGAAGCAGCTTGACTCCTTCCCTTTTCTCCCCATCCCGTCACATAAATACATGGCTGCAGCCCTATGTCTGAATATTCACAGTTATAAATACAGCCACAGGACAGATGCTGCTGAACTGTGGTGTTGGAGAAGACTCGTAAGAGTCCCTTGGGCAGCAAGGAGATCCAGCCAGTCCATCCTAGAGGAGACCAGTCCTGAGCTGAGCGTTCACTAGAATATTTACATACAAAGCTCCGATACCTCGGCCACCTGATGCGAGGAGCCGACTCACTGGAAAAGACCCTGATGCTGGGAAAGACTGAAGGTGGAATGAGAAGGGGACGACAGAGGATGAGATGGTTGGATGGCATCACTGATGCAACGGACATGGGTTTGAGCAAACTCTGGGTGACAGTGAACAACAGGAAAGCCTGGCAGGCTATAATCCATGGGATCGCAAAGAGTCGGACATGACTGAGCGACTGAACCACCAAACACTGTATTAAATACTGTATTGAATAGCACATAATCGATCTTCATATTTGGGCAAGAATATTGCCACATTCACAATTTTTTGAATTATATAAGTTTAAAGCACTTATTGACTGAGGATTTGGCAAAGTGTCAAATTTAACCAGTATTATAGATTAGATGTCTGTGTGCTCTATTTGGCCAAGAAACAAAACCCATAATTCATAAAATGCTTTATACTTATAACATGGAATATATTTTCAGTAAATATATTTCGGTAAAATCACAAATGAATATGTTATAATCAGTTCAGTTCAGTTCAGTCACTCAGCTGTGTCCGACTCTTTGCAGCCCCATGAACTGCAGCACGCCAGGTCTCCCTGTCCATCACCTCCTGGAGTCCACCCAAACCCATGTCCATTGAGTCGGTGATGCCATCCAACCATCTCATCTTCTGTCGTCCCCTCCTCCTCCTGCCCCAAAACTTTCCCAGCACAGGAGTCTTTTCAAATGAGTCAGCTCTTCACATCAGGTGGCTAAAGTATTGGAGTTTCAGCTTCAACATCAGTCCTTCCAATGAACACCCAGGACTGATCTCCTTTAGGATGGACTGGTTGGATCTCTTTGCAGTCCAAGGGACTCTCAAGAGTCTTCTTCAACACTACAGTTATAATCAAGATTTCCACTAAATAGTGTTCTATGGATGTCAATGGACTAAAGGATTTTAAAAAATAAAGTGCAACTATGAAGTAGATTATGTAATCACACAAATTTTTTTTTAAGTTTTTTATTTTAAATGGTTAAAATAATCTCAAAATTCAAAGAGGCAATACAAACCGAAACAAATTAATATCAACATTTTAAGCAAATTGTTTACATGAAAGTGAACAAGCATGACAACAGTGGTGCTGCTCTCGTTTCTGCTAACCCTGACATTTTCCTGCGTGTGACAGAGGAAGCTATTCAGGAAATCAATAAGCAAATTCATGAAAAGAGATGCTCATTAGGACAAACTGGGGTGAAATCCCTGAATTTCAAGGTTAATGACAATAAGAACATGGGGAAAAATAGCAAATTATTAAGAGTGCTTATTTTAGGGTACTAGAATGAAAAGTAATATATACTGCTTGTACTTTTCCATCTTTTCCAAATTTTTCACAAAGTGTACACACTGCATTTGAATCAGTTTAAAAAAAAATACATGCTATTTTTTGTAAACTTACACCAACTCATAACTATTAGCCACTTGCACCCAAGTTTTCCCTTAACCGTTATGCTATGATATTAGAACTATTTGTTAACAACATTTCACTGTGAAAGGAACGCATGAATAGGCGTTTGATTGCATAAGGGATTTGTACTGAAACTATTTTAATAAATCAAGCTTGGAACATCTGCAAACATTTGTACCTAAACTACCTGAGGCAACAGCAACCTAAAAGCCCAAAAGCTCTGAATGTAAATGAANTTCCCTTAACCGTTATGCTATGATATTAGAACTATTTGTTAACAACATTTCACTGTGAAAGGAACGCATGAATAGGCGTTTGATTGCATAAGGGATTTGTACTGAAACTATTTTAATAAATCAAGCTTGGAACATCTGCAAACATTTGTACCTAAACTACCTGAGGCAACAGCAACCTAAAAGCCCAAAAGCTCTGAATGTAAATGAAGATGAACTATTTCAACACAAACCTGCCGCCAAAGTCTTAGCACAAAATCACTATTGTTTTATACACAATTCTGATTTGTTTAATGATGTTTCAGTTCTCTCAATGCAAAATAGCAAAGCTTTCCTAAATAGAAAAATAAAGGAGTTAAGTACTGATACATGAACAAACCTCGCAAACATTATGCGAAGTAGAAGAAGCCAAACTCTAAGCACAATGTATTGTATGGTGCCGTCTACAAGAATTGTCAAGAAAAGACAAGTTCACAGGGACAGAAACACGTCAGTGATTTCCAGGTCTGACGGAGACAGGCGGGTGGTAGGGATGGGTGTAACTATGTATGCAAGGAGTTTCTTTGAGGTGATGAAAATGTTCTGGAATCAGAAAGTGGTGATAATTGCACAACTCTGTCAATATGCTAAGGACCACAGAATTGTCCATTTTAAAATAATAAGTTTTATGATATGTGAATTTCATTGCAATTCTTTAAAGAAGGAAAAGAGATGAATGCCTTGTCAGGAAATTCCACATAACATGTTCGTTCCATTGGAAACCGTATGCAATATTGCTGCAATACATATGTTAAAAATAAAAGGTCTCGTTGTCAAGAAAGCTTGAGAAATATTAAATTAAATAGATGTAATTTGCGAAAGGCTTCACAGAGTCGTTAGTTTACCAATGTGTTTTGTGTGTTTTCATGTTTCCTGAATATGTTTTCTGCCTTCCGCTTGTGGAAACTCTCAGAGGAATGTGCTCTGTGAACACTTTGAGAACTATAGCCTAGAAGGACAGTCTTGGAATTCCCTGACAAAAACAGCTTACATTTTCCTTTGATCAAAATGCAATTCGTTATTTATTCAGGCGCCATATATTGCTAAGAAAGCTGCTATTCACACATAGCTTCACTACTGTAAATTTTTCCCTTAAACCTGACAGTCACAGTTTTAGAGGCTTCAGTACTTCATAGGAAGTATGACAAACTCTAATGGTGTGAAATAACCCTATAAAGTTAAGAGACCAGAAATTTAAGCAAGACTACTCATTAGGAAGTGAGTAAGTTGGACCCTACGGAGAGCATCTTGGCAATGTCCAATAAAATTACAAATACGCATACCATTTGATGTAGCAGTAACATCTAGGAAGATATCCTTATCCTCGAGCAAAAAATGTATGTGATTGGATAGGTTGATACAAAACAGATACAGCAATAGAAAGCTACAGGTATAGAAAAAGAGACATGAATATGGTTTCAGCTTCAGACACGAGTTTCACCTCACGGGATTTATTCCCTTGTGTAGTCTCCTCCCTCCTTCTCCTTGAAGTTGGTACCTGGTAAGGACTCAGTGGAGCTTCCCTGGTAAATCAGCTGGTAAAGAATCCACCTGCAGTGCAGGAGACCCAGGTTCAATTCCTGGGTTGGGAAGAGCCCTTAGAGAAGGGATATGCTACTCACTCCCGTGTCCTCGGGCTTTCCCTGGTGGCTCAGATGGTTAAGAGTTCTCCTGCAATGTGGAGACCTGGGTTCAGTCCCCGGGTCTGGAAGATGCCCTGGAGAAGGGAAGGCCACCCCTCCAGTACTCTCGCCTGGAGAATCCATGGACAGAGGAGCCTGGCGGCCACAGTCTCTGCGGCTGCAGAGAGCCGGACACCCCCAGCAGCTAAGCGCAGCGCAGCACAAGCACTCAGTGGGCTTCCGGGGGCGCTCCCGCCAATGCGGGCTGGAGGTTCAGTCCCCGGGCTGGAAAGATCCCCCGGAGGAGGACACGGCAACCCACTCCCGAGCTCCTGCCTAGAGAACCCCACGGACGGGGGCCTGGTGGGCTACAGTCCGCAGGGGGTGGCAGAGTCAGACAGGACTGAGGTGACTTAGCATAGGCTTCATCTCCTCCCACATTGAATGGGGTTGATCAACAGTACACTGTAGGGATGATGAAGTGTGTCTCCTGAGCTGAGTTCACAGAAGGCACTGTGGGCTTCACTCGACTCTCTGGGCTCACTCACTTTGGGGAAGCCAGCACCTGTGTCATGAAGACCCCGAAGCAGCCCGAAGCAGAGGCCGGTGCAGCCGGGGCTGAGAGCCCCGCCCCCGACGGTGCGGACTGGTGGTCGCGGGCCCGGCGGGGGCGGGCTCTCCAGCCTGGGCGAGCCTTCCGCGGGCGCCAGGCCCTGGACAGAGACTCTCAGCCGGAACCGCGCAAACTCATTTATGGAAACCGCTGGTTCCTGGACACTTCTGGTTCCTGGAAGCTGTTTTAAGTAGCTAAATTTGGATACATAGTTACACAGAAATATATAATTAATATAGTTATCTACTATAAGCATTTTTATAGTAAAAGATTTTTTAAATCTAAATGTAAGCAGTGAACATCCAAAACATCATATATATATATATATATGTTTGTGTGCATATATATAAAGTTGGTGGTCCGGTGGCTTAGTGCCCACCTGCCCACACAGGGGCATGGGTTTGATCTTTGGTCTGGGAAGAGTCTACGTGCTGCGGGGCAGCCAAGCGCATGCACCGCAATAACTGGAAGCCTCAAGCCCTAGAGCGCGTGCTCAGCAAGGAGAGAAGCCGCTCCAGTGAGACGTCCTCACACTGCAGCCAGAGAAAGCCCCTGTACAGCTACAAAGACCCACAACAGTCAAAACCAAAAAATAAATATCTTCATATATGGATGTAAAACACTCTAATAAGAAAAGAAATATGCAGAGAAACTTGTGAAAAAAAGAAAGCGACTACACGGCCACACGTGCTAGTGTGTGTGCGTGTGTGTCTACCTCTAGAGGGATGTGTGCTGATCCACTGATATTTACTGGTTCCCTTCCGAGAAGGCCAGGGGAGGCAGGTTGGAGAAGGAGGCTTTACTCTACATATTCACTGCGTTCCAGCCGTGTGAAGGCATTAACTCTTCATTTTCACATATTCTTTTCTGCAACTGGTATGGCTCCGTGAGAAGCTCAGGTAAGTTTCCTCCACAGAAAACAGACGTGAAACTGCACAAAGCGATTTTAAAAACAGCTGAACGGTGATCAAATACAAGCACCAAATCAGAAGTGCTTGCCCTTGGCTGACTTTTACCAAGAAGGATGAATGTGTTGACTTCTTGCTTGAAGGTACACCCATTCCTCCCAGCTTTACTCGCCAGAAATGGGCAGGTAAGAGAGCAGTTAGAGATTTAAACGTGAGAGAATGAGAATGGGAAAGCTATGACAAACTAGACAGCATGTTAAAAAGCAGATATTACTTTGCTACAAAAGTCCTTGTAGTCAAAGCTATGGATTTTCCAGTGTTTGTGTATGGATGTGAGAGTTGGGCCAAAAGGAAGGCTGAGCACCAAGGAACTGACACTTTTGAACTGTGGTGCTGGAGAAGACTCTTAAGAGTCCTTTGGACCACAAAGGGATCAAACTAGTCAATCCTAAAGGAAATCAAGTCTGAATATTCATTGGAAGGACTGAAGCTGAAGCTCCAATACTTTGGCCACCTGATGCAAAGAGCTGACTCACTGGAAATGACTGTGATGCTGGGGGGAAACGAGGGCAGGAGGAAAAGGGGAGGGCANCCTAAAGGAAATCAAGTCTGAATATTCATTGGAAGGACTGAAGCTGAAGCTCCAATACTTTGGCCACCTGATGCAAAGAGCTGACTCACTGGAAATGACTGTGATGCTGGGGGGAAACGAGGGCAGGAGGAAAAGGGGAGGGCAGAGGATGAGATGGTTCGATGGCATCACTGACTCAATGGACATGGGTTTGAGAAAGTTCCAGGAGTTGGTGAAGGGCAGGGAGGCCTGGTAAGCTGCAGTCCACGGGGTTGCAAAGAGTTGGTTCGACGGAGCAACTGAAAAAACAAACCAAACCAATAAATATCCTCTTTTATTAAAATGATTTCATATAGCTTCCTATCATTGGCAGCTAAAGGTTTTACTGATACAAAGAGTTATTGGAGCAAGAATCCAGACAGAGAGAGAGAGATGAGGAAAAACTGAATCCATGAACTGGGTCAAGGAAGCCAGTGGCCAGACAGGGTTTGAGGTTGTGATCATTTTCCAGGGGGTCAATGGCACGAGCACTTGGACCTGTGTAAGAGGGCAGATGTGGAGCCTGAGAGCCAGAGGGAACCAGCCGGGACTAAGCTTTCACTCACGTGAACATCTGGTGACAACTCACCCCACGGTCGCGGAGTCAGAGCATTCTGACTCCTTTCACCTTGAGGATAGATCTCGAGGGCAAAGTCTCCTGTGCCCCACGGTGAAGCGGGGCTGGGGCCACAGCCTTCTCAGCAAGCAAAGCCCCTTTCCTCTAGAGCAACTTCGGAGGGAATCCCACAGATTTAAATAGAGTATTCGTACAGGAAGGCATTTTCTGGAGCGTGTGAAATTAGTATGTGTTTATACTAAGAGAAGTTAATTTATGAACCATCATAATTTACCTTGACCTACTTGATCTACTAGTACCTGGCCAGAATGATTTAAATCTGAAATTACTCTCTGACTGACAATATCTATTCCAGATGCCAGGAAAAAACAATTTAAGAGAACCAACTGTTCAGCCTTCCTGTATCACAAGAAAAGAATGTCCACTCATAATTGGAATGGCAACTCACCATGTTAGGTATCACTGCTTTTTTCTTTTAAATGACCCAATGAACAACTAATTAGTGTTAGGTCAGTTTTCCTTTTTCTTACTGCCTCCTGTTCATTTCATATGACAAATTCGTACTGGGCTGAAATTCAATTAGTTTCTAAAGCAGGACTCATATAAGTTAAATGCTACCTGTTACTATTCAACTGGAAATATGATTTACTATTTGGGGGACTTGGGCTTCTTTTAGTTGAGTCCTTTTATTTAAAAAGAATATTCATGTTACTATGCTTCAAAGAGTAAACTATATGTTTTTTTTTCAAGAGATTCATATCCTATTCAAGTTCCTGTCAAAATAATTTCCACTCACAGTAAATGTAGAGACTTTTTCTATCCCATAAGTGGCTTCTCAAGTCTCTGAAACTAATCAAATTATGAAATTAAAAATAATGATTCATTTGCACTTTTTAATTCATTCAACAAATGTTTATTAAACAAGCCACGTGTACTAGGCCCTATGTTACCTGCTGAGAAGAGGAATTAGGAAAAGGAAGCAAACACGGCCCCTACTGGGATAACTGGGAAAGGCCCACAGGAACTTCCTCAACGACCATCACTATATTCTGGGGAATAACGAAACTAAACGCACTTTGTGGAGTAAGAAAGGTCTAATGAAATAGTTGTGCCTTTCATACCAGTAATGAGAGGCATTTTCCCCTTTCAATATCAATTTTAAATTATTCTGCATATGCAATAAGTACACTATCAAATTTGAAAGTTTTGCATGGAGTCCCACTTGCTGACACTGAAATCTAGTTTGCTGAGTTAGTTCTTCCAATGAGCACAAAATATGTACCTACTGCTTGCTAAGGGAGCTACAAAAGAAATGAAAAGCACAGATTCCATTGTTGTGAATGGATCCTTCTCGTTTAAAAGACAAAAAACTGTTCAGTAAGCATGTTCATTAAATAGAACTGTCTTTTCAAATTATCAGCTAAACATTTGATCACTTTTTTTTTCTTGGGGAGGCATTCAAGAGTTCATCCTAAGAACTCATCTGAGAGAATACTAGATATTCCTGAAAAATTCATATCAACAGAAAGATGACATGTCAATAATTTCTGGAAATAATAGAACGATGCTAAGTCAACATTCTGCCTAGGTCTGTGAGATGAAGAGCACTTCCTGCAAAGGGAGAAGGCCAATTTCCTGGGATTGTTTTGCAAGACATTAAGGATATTTAAAGGAAATTCTACTGGGAGAATCAGTGGGTTTCCTGCCATATTGCTGCTGACAAATAATCTTGTCTCCTTCTGTGCAGCTCCGTTCCTGAGACAACACCAAAGCTACAGCGTGAAGGACAAGGAAGAGGGCATTTCTAGAAAATAATCTTTTTATCATGTCAACGCGAGTACAGCCTGGCAGCAGACAGGTGCCACAATGCAACAGCGGCCAGCTCAGCTGAACCACGCCGCACAGAGAACAGGAGACTTCAGAATGCAAAGTCCCCTCCTTCGCTGCTTTCAGTCCTGAGTCTGACAGTGGCAGCGCTTGCGTCTCAGATTTGGAAAGTGAAAACACTAGGCTGGGTGAACGTGACTTTCTGTTCACCCAGCATTCACCTATCCCCACTCCCGGCACCAGGAACTTCTTCTCAGAGCCCACACCTGACACTGTTTCCATCCTTGTGATTCACGAGACTTAATACTTCCCTCACACAGCTCAGGGCCAAGCAGGCAACCTAGTCTTGAGGGCAGAGAACCCACTTCCCTGGTCCCTGGGGCCCGGGCAGAGCCTAAGCCCGCCGCAGGGAGCTTCCAACTTACAGCTTCAGCGGGGACGTCAGACAGCAGGCTCTGTCCTCACCGGGGTTTCTGAGAACGTGCGCCTTGGCACTGAGCTGCCATCTCATCCCGCATGGGGTGTGTTTGCCTTAGAACAAAGCTAATACAGTGCAGAGCAGGGTTTGAAGGTGGAGAGAGAAGGCGTGATTTGAAGCCTGATACAATGCACATCTGAAACTTTCATTTACCTTGTGTGTGTTAGCTGCTCAGTCGTGTCCGACTCTTTGTGACCCCGTGGACTGTAGCCCTCCAGGCTCTTCTGTCCATGGGATTCTCCAGGCAAGAATACTGGAGTGGGCTGCCACTTCCTTCTCCATTCATGTACCTTAACTAATAATAATGTTAATTAATTTTTATTTAGTTATATCTTCAACTAAATTGAAGCAGCTTTCTATCTTCTAGCCAAATGCAACTGAGTCCTGAAAAATAGTATCTGTCTAGATATATCCATATCTACATCTAAATGTATTTAGAGATATGTAGATACTATAGTCAAGTGGAAGAACCTTGAATATGATTAAAGGTGTACTGTTTATGGAGCCTGGTTACCTAATGCTCAAATTCCAAGAATTTATATACTATAGAACCCTAAGCAACAGATATAATCCCTCTGAATTTTCCATCCTTCATATAGAAAGCATAGACCTCCAAATCTTACACCTTGCAAATTCTACGAGTATTTAATTAGGACATAGAAGTTCAGTTGCATACTTTAATCCAGAGGTCTCCAACCTCCATGTCGAATGCCTGATGGTCTGGGGTGGAACTGACATCCGGACATAATAGTAAGAGAAACGAGGGGCACAGTAAACGTAATGTACTTGAGTCCTCCCTAAATCACACCCTCCACCCCAGTTCACGAAAAAAGTGTCTTCCATGAAACCAGTCCCCGGGGCCAAAAAGCCTGGGACCACTGCTTTAATCCCCGTGAATGGCTCCCCCGGAGAGCCCTCTAGAGGACTGCGCTCCTACAGAATACGGTGTTAAGAGTGTTGAGGCCTTCCCGGGCGAGTAACGAATCCGCCTGCCAATGCAAGAGACACAGAAGACACGGGCTCTGTCCCTGGGTTGGGATGATCCCCCAGAGGAGGAAATGGCAACCTAGTCCAGTGTTCTTGACAGGGAAATCCCACGGACGACGGAGCCCAGTGGGCTACAGTCCTCCGGGTCACAAAGAGGCAGACACGACTCAGCACGCACACGTCAGGAGTGTTGGCACCAGGGACTGAACAATGGGGCAGCCTGAAGCACGGACAGAAAGTCACCCAGATCAAACAGACGTTTTCCTCATGTGACCACCAGAGCGTCAGGCCCGGGAGCAATCCAAAACATCCCTTCACTCAAAGATTCCACTGTAGCAAAGAGGGCACAGGCCAGGAAGGGGGAGGGAGAAGTTGCGGTCACATGGCCAGTTACCGGCAGAGACAAACCTGGATTTCAAGTTCCCTGTCTCCTCCGTCCATCATGTCCTTTATTTGCCACAACCGGGAAGACAACAGTTCGGCACTTAAAACCAGATCGGAGCGGCTCTGTTTAGAAAGCTACCTGCTGGCTTGCTTATTTCTGGAGTCAAAAAAAAATTAGGGAAAAAGAAAATGCTGGACTAACCTTTTGCAGGTGAGACTGAGTGGCAGTTGCTATGCAACCCAACAGGGAGGATTTATACCCTGTAGGAGTTGAGTGGGAGGCAACGGGAGCTGACTGCAAGTTGAGGTCTGAGGGAGGAATAGAAGCAGGGTGGAGCCTGACCGAGCCTGCCTTGTGTTTGCATTTATCATGGAATGTGAATGCTAAAGAAATTAGGGTTTGAAGCAGTTTCAGAGTTTGGGTGAAACTTCATTTTATTATAACAATTTCTTATTTTACCTGTTCGGATAAAAGATTTAGATAATTTTTTTTTAATTTAATATATTGGCACAGCCCATCACAGATAAAAACTGTACTATCTTTATGAGAACCCCATTTTTTCACTTTGGATTCAATACAGTATTTCGATTGAAAATAGAGTCTACATATTTCCAAAGCAGTGACTTGCATATTCTCTTCTGAAAACAAATCAAAGTTACACAGTTAACAAAGAAAATATGAGTCAAGTCAATTTCTGTGATCTGAAGAGAGCGAATTTTACAATTTTAAATAATTGTCTTTTACACACAGTGAATTTAGGCACTATTGGGAAAGAGCCCGCTTTAACATGTTTAATCCAGGGCTTCTCCGGTGGGTCAATGGTACAGGATCTGCCAGTGCAGAAGATTCGGGTTTACTCCCTGGTCCAGGACGATCCCACAGGCCGGGGGGCAACAAAGCTCGTGCGTCACGACCACTGAGCCTGTTAGAGAGGCCTGTGCCCTGGAGTCCAGGAGCCGCAGCCACCGAGCCCACGCTCTGCAGCAGGGAAAGCCGCCACAGCGAGAGGCCAGGGCCCTGCAGTCAGAGGAGCCCCTTCTTGCCACAGCTGGAGAAAGCCCGAGAAGCAGTGAAGACCCAGCCCAGCCAACGAGTGAAACCACAGAATGTTTAATCCAGATAAGTGAATAGCCAGCCACCCGTTAAATGACAAATATGCAACTGACATCATTCCCCGCATCTCTTTTTCATATTTCCCCTAATCTTTCATGATTTCTCTGCCTTAAAAAGTACCGGGCGTGCTTTACGACTTTGTTAGCTTTCCAAAGCTCCGGTGTCCTTCCCCTACTGTGTTTCGCGTCTCAAGCTGAAGAGTCTCATTAATTGAACTTTGTTTTTCTCCAGCATTACATCAAAACCTCTGTAGAAAGTCTAACTCCCACAAGGACGTGCTCTCATCTTAAGATCCCACTGAAAAACAAGCAACCAACCACGAGGCAAAAATCAGGCTCTTGAAAAGATGTCAGGTAGTCCTTCCCTGTCTCCTGGTGTTTCATTTGCAGTGTGAGGTCACTTCTAAGTAGAGGTGACGGTAAATTAGTTTTAAAACTTAACGTGGGACTTGACCTCATTTCTAAAAATAGACAAAATATTCCAAAGTCCCCATGCTACAAAATAAATGTCTAAAATGCTAAATAAAAGGTGTGTTAACAAAGCCTTTAAACACACAGCTGTGATGTGAACTGGGGCACACACCCAGAGACAGGGAGCTGCCCCAAGAGTGTCTGCCAGTCTCCCGAGTCACGTGAAGCTCGTAGCTGAGAGTCCCTAAGGGAGATGGGAGACTACTTCATCCCTTGGAAGGCAAGGGGTTGCAGCAGAGATCCCTGTGTTATCTGGAATCTCCAGCACCTTCAGTGATGCATTACTTAAAACAAAAATGCCCATCCCATTTCACAAAAGGAGCAGTCAAAGATTCTCCTCGGAATCAGTTTTGGCTCTGTGTGAGAGGTGAACCGTGAAAAAGGCTGAACACCAAAGAATTGATACTTCTGAGCTGTGGTGTTTGAGAAGACTCTTGAGAGTTCCTTGGACTGCAAAGAGATCAAAACAGTCAATCCTAAAGGAAATCAACCCTGCATACTCATTGGAAGGGCTGGTGCTGAAGCTCCAATACTTTGGCCTCTTGCTGCAAAGAGCCAACTCACTGGAAAAGACCCTGATGCTGGAAGACTGACTGCAGAAGGGGACTGAAGGGGGAGACGGAGGACAGGATGGTTCGACAGCGTTGCTGACTCAAGGGACATGAATTTGAGCAAACTGCAGGAGGCAGTGGAAGACAGAGGAGCCTCGTGTGCTGCAGCCCATGGGGTCACAGAGTCAGACAGGATTTAGCGCCTGAACAGCTACCTGAAACGGAAGGTCTGTTCTTGAAATGTGCAGTGTACGATTGGCCCTTACATGGATCTAGGGTTTGAATTCACTTATCCTGTGTGATGGAAACATCTCAACCCCAGGAATGTTTTACGAGCAGTCTTGGTGTGGTAGAACCTCCAGATGCTGCAGGGACAAACGCGAATCCTCACTAGGTAGCATGTTCTCAAACCAAGTCCCATAGAAGCCTAGAGATAAGGTTTCAGCAGATAAGGGACCGTACTGAACGCCACATACTGAACATCAGAGAAGACAGGGAAACCAGGTACAGTGAGAGAGAACTGCCGAGGTACCAAACAATAGTGTTGACTCCACGGTATACTAGATGCTGAAACTGTCAAACATAGGATGGAAAATAAACGCATTGCATACGCTTAGAGAAGCGGGAGGCCAGGGAGAAATATCAGCCAGAAACGAGGGAACTGACTGAGCAAAGGGTACATCTCAAGGGAGAAATTTCATTCCAGTTGAACACTTCTAAATGGAAGTATCTCAGATGAAGACAGAGTGAGAGAGCTGAAAGATAAACACAAACACACTACTTATGCCCGGAAGCTGATAGAAAAACATGGCAAAAACGCTAAAAGCAAGCAGGGTAGATAATTTTACGTGGTTGACTGGAGTCCCATGAAAGAAAATACAGAGAATTAGAGAAGGAATTTATGAAAAGAGAAATTGCTCAGAATTTTCCAGATGTTATGACAGATATAAGTCATTAAGGCATTGTAGTAGAAACTGCAAGACACCAAACATTAAAAGTATAAGAATGGCCATAATGAATAAAAATATTACCTACAAAACAAGGTTCACTAGATTAACAGCTGGCTTTTCTATGGCTTAGTGGAAGTCAGATGACGCAAAAATAGTATCTTCAAATGATGACAAAAAATCATTACCAATTTAGAGTTTATACTCAGTGGAATAACAAGAAATTTTCTAGAAAAAAATGTGCTATTTGATGCATAAAAAAGGGGAAGAAAACAAATATATCAAAAGACACTAAAGTCACATATAATTAAACCTACAGGACATACTACACATCCATCTTCCAGGGCTTCCCTGGGGGCTCAGATGGTAAAGAATCTGCCTGCAATGCAGGAGAACCTGGTTCGATCCCTGGGCTGGGAAAATACCCTGGAGAAGGGAATAGCTGCCCACTCCAGAACTCTTTTCTAGAGAATTCCATGAACAGAGAAGCTTGGTGGGCTACAGGCCATGTGCTCACAAAGAGCTGGACACAACCGAGTCACCTACACTTTTACTCACACACGAAACACTTCACAGCTATGAAATATATACACATACGTATATATGGATATATATCATACAAAAGAGCACACATATACAAAAATTATGAAAAATAAAAATAGCACTGATTCGCTCATCAAAATGCTGCAGTGCAGTTCAGTTCAGTCGCTCAGTCGTGTCCAACTCTCTGACCCCGTGAATCGCAGTGCGCCAGGCCTCCCTGTCCTTTATCAACTTCCAGAGTTCACTCAGACTCATGTGCATCGAGTCCGTGACACCATCCAGACATTTCATCCTCGGTCATCCCCTTCTCCTCCTGCCCTCAATCCTTCCCAGCATCAGAGTCTTTTCCAATGAGTCAACTCTTCGCATGAGGTGGCCAAAGTACTGGAGTTTAAGCTTCAGCATCAGTCCTTCCAATGAACACCCAGGACTGATCTCCTTTAGGATGGACTGGTTGGATCTCCTTGCAGTCCAAGGGACTCCCAAGAGTCTTCTCCAACACTACAGTTCAAAAGCATCAGTTCTTTGGTGCTCAGCCTTCTTCACAGTCCAACTATCACATCCATACATGACCATTTGAAAAACCATAGCCTTGACTAGACAGACCTTAGTCGGCAAAGTAATGTCTCTGCTTTTGAATATACTATCAGGTTGGTCATAAATTCCCTTCCAAGGAGTAAGCGTCTTTTAATTTCATGGCTGCGATCACCATCTGCAGTGATTTTGGAGCCCCCCAAAATAAAGTCTGACACTGTTTCTACTGTTTCCCCATCTATTTCCCATGAAGTGATGGGACCAGATGCCATGATCTTAGTTTTCTGAATGTTGAGCTTTAAGCCAACTTTTTCATTCTCCACTTCCACTTTCATCAAGAGGCTTTTTAGTTCTTCTTCACTTTCTGCCATAAGGGTGGTGTCATCTGCACATCTGAGGTTCTTGATATTTCTCCCGGCAATCTTGATTACAGCTTGTGCTTTCTCTAGCCCAGTGTTTCTCATGATGTGCTCTGCATAAAAGTTAAACAAGCAGGGTAACAATATACAGCCTTGGCGTACTCCTTTTCCTATCAAAATGCACGCACAGCTAGAGAGGGGCCCCTGCAGCTAAAACTAGGAAGGAGCCCCTGCACCCCACAACTAGAGAGGAGCCCCCGAACCCCAAAAGTAGAGAGAGGCCCCTGCACCCACAGCTAGAGAGGGATCCCTGCACAACCAGAGAGGAGACCCTGCAGCAGCCAAGATCCGCCACAGCCAAATAAAAGCAAACAAAATAATTAGGAAAGCTCCACTCTAAGCGTACCTTCACTAGTCTCGTGTGAATATACCCCAGAGATTCCCTCAGCTGTGGGAGCTGAGATCTTCACACACACATCCGTAAGGTCACTAAGCCACGCCCCTTCGTTGCTCAAAGCAGCAGCAGCAATCTGCACTCCCAAAGTACAAGACCGCCTCAGCTTCACCTGACTGTCCGGTTTTTGCCGCTGCACC
>SJYA01008917.1:0-15369 GCA_006410615.1 Neotragus moschatus
GATTCCAGCTTGTGCTTCATCCAGCCCAGCATTTCTCATGCTGTACTCTGCATATAAGTTAAATAACCATGGTGACAATATACAGCCTTGATGTACTCCTTTCCTAATCTGGAACCAGTCTGTTGTTACATGTCCAATTCTAACTGTTGCTTCCTGACCTGCATACAGATATCTCAGGAGGCAGGTCAGGTGATCTGGTATGCCCATCTCTTTAAGAATTTTCCACAGTTTGTTGTGATGCACACAGTCCAAGCCTTTGGCATAGTCAATAAAGCACAAGTAGATGTTTTTCTGGAACTCTCTTGCTTTTTCGATGATCCAACAGATGTTGGCATGTATCATGTTGCTGCTACTGCTGCTGCCAAGTCGCTTCAGTCATGTCCAACGCTGTGCGACTCTATAGATGGCAGCCCCCTAGGCTCCCTCGTCCCTGGGATTCTCCAGGCAAGAACCCTGGAGTGGGTTGCCGTTTCCTTCTCCAATGCATGAAAGTGAAAAGTGAAAGTGAAGTCGCTCAGTCGTGTTGGACTCTTAGTGACCCCATGGACTGCAGCCCACCAGGCTCCTCCGTCCATGGGATTTTTCAGAGTACTGGAGTGGGGTGCCATTGCCTTCTCCAATGTATCATGTTGGTCCCTGTTTAAAGTCCCTCAATGGCTCCCAGAGCCCATAGGATGAAGTCCAAACCCTTCAGCCAGGCTCATGAAGCTCATCAGCATGCTAGGCCAGTGGTTCTCACCAGGACAGTACCACTTTCATGACGGTTGAAAATTCACAGTGGCTTTAAAGGTAAGCATGATGACTGGGGGCACTAATGTCAGTTAATGCTAGACATCCTGAACTTTATATCACCAACCTCAGGCATTGTGCCTGGCCCCAAATGGATACTCAACAAATTAATGTGTACATGTAACAGCTTTCACAGGATGCGGAATAAACTCTAGAAGCAAAGCAAGGTGGATCTTAACCACAATGGAAGAAAAAAAATCCACTCATTTGTCTATCCATTGATTCTTGAGATCAAGATTCCTTTGCTGAAGTTAACCCAACTTTGCCATTTCAAATATGGTCTTTGGGGACACAGATGATTTTTTTCCCGTCCTCCTCCCAAACAAACTGTTTGAATCAGGCAACTTTGGAGAAAGACGGTGAAGGGTCCAGAACCCTTTTGTTGTTTAGTTGCTCAGTCATGTCCGACTTTTTTCTGACCCCTTGGACCAGAGCCTGCCAGGTTCCTCTGTCCACGGAATTTTCCAGGCAAGAATACTGGAGTGCATTGCCATTTCCTTCTCCAGGGGATCTTCCTGACCTAGGGAATCAAACCTGCATCTCCTGCATTGCAGGCAGATTCTTTACTGTCTAAGCCACCTGGGACAGAGAAGGCAATGGTACCCAACTCCAGTGTTCTTGCCTGGAGAATCCCAGGGACAGAGGAGCCTAGTGGGCTGCCGTCTATGGGGTTGCACAGAGGCAGACACGACTAAAGCAACTTAGCAGCAGCAGCAAGCCACCAGGGAAGCCCCCAGAATCCTTTGCAAGCACAATATAGAAGTAGAAAGTGAGACCCAAACGGGCAGACTGGATTGAACTTGGCACTAAATCCTGATTCTTCTAATTTCCAGTTCCGGGCTTTTTCTTTTTTCTTTTTTTTATACAAAATACTGCCTCACTCAAGAATAGCAAAATTCCTGTGAGTCAGGACAGTGGGTTTGGGGCAAGTTATTATCTAAGTGAATACAGTTGTGAGGGTTTTCTATTTTCTAGAAATCTTGCCATCTAAAAATCATTTTATACGATTCATGAATGCAGGGAGTCAAACAGACACAAACATTTGCATGTAGAGAACACAAAGAATTTATCTTTTCCCTTTTTTATTTCTGCAGGCTTTCCTTGTGGCTCAGCTGGTAAAGAATCAGCCCATAATGAGGAAGTGCTAGGTTCGATCCCTGGGTTGAGAAGATCCCCTGGAGAAGGGAAAGGCTGCCCACTCCAGCATTCTGGCCTGGAGAATTCCACCGACTGTATAGTCTATGGGGTTGCAAAGAGTCAGACATGACTGAGCAACTTTCACTTTTTTTATGTCCACAGCACCCTAAAATACTTCTTTAAGACTTAGGCTATTTATTATAATAGTATATTTACATTTCTGTCACCTAGGGGTATGGATTATGTCTTACTCATCTTTATATCTCAACCAAACACTGTCCAGCCTGTGATGGCCGAAGACGTTAAATCTTGGTTAAAAGAATGAATAAATCTATAAACCATGTATGAGAACTTTTTGAAAATAGAGAGGTAAATATGTTCTTAATATTTTTTGTTTTAACAAATTTTCCTATTTTTATCTTTTTTTAAAAAAAGGTCACAAATGTAGTCCTAATCTTAGAGTTCACAGAATATTTCTCAACCCAACTTTCCCAATCAAGTTGGAGTGACTTTGAGTAAAAGCCTTTACTCTTAAGGCCTATCTAAACTGAGTTTCCTAGCTTTAGCTCTCAGAAATCATTCTATAGGGTTTACATAGGAAAAAGTAAATAGACAAGCCTGGTAGGTGTATGCCAAGTTATTATTACATTCAATTGTGAACAAGAAAATAGCAAAAGATGTTTACACATGGGACAGGAAGGAGGTGCTCAGGATGAACCCAAGCCATACCCTCCCCCAATAAAGACAGAAAAGCCCCTGATGATTGAGTGCCTTAAGTTGGAAACGTGAATTTGGTAAAATTCAAGGGAGCTCACAAGCAGACAACAAGATTTTATTCATGGACAAGGGGATTTTTATATATAGTAGCCACATTTAAAGGATCATAGACTCACTGAAAAATCCGAAGAAACTCCTATTGCTCCTCACTAGAACATACTACCCTCCCCTCCACATACAACATGATTCACTGTTTCAGGCGGTGAACTGATCCCTGCCCCCCGCCCCACCACCACCACTTCATATCATGAAGAATGAAATCTGGTGGCAAAAATTAATCTTCAGTGAGATCTAACTTCAAAACCATGTTCTTTCTGTTATGTTGATAAGTGATCTAAACATAAGATTTTGTCTGCTCTAAACCTCCCATTGATGTAAAATTGTGTAGTGATATCCACTTTATATCAATATTGTTAAGAGTAGACAGTTACTCTCTCTAAAATGTTTGAAAGTGAAAGTCACTCAGTTGTGTCCAACTCTGCAACCCCACGCACTATGCAGTCCATGGAATTCTCCAGGCCAGAATACTGGAGTGGGTAGCCTTTCACTTCTCCAGGGGATCTTCACAACCCAGGGATCGAAGCCAGGTCTCCCACATTACAGGCGGATTCTTTATCTACTGAGTTATCAGGGAAGCCTAAAATGTTTAGCATGTCAGAATCACTCCACAAATATCAATTAATTTCTCTTCCCCAAATCTGAAGTAGGAAGTTGGCAAAATTTAAGGAGAAAATGGATCATGATGGGNCGAAGCCAGGTCTCCCACATTACAGGCGGATTCTTTATCTACTGAGTTATCAGGGAAGCCTAAAATGTTTAGCATGTCAGAATCACTCCACAAATATCAATTAATTTCTCTTCCCCAAATCTGAAGTAGGAAGTTGGCAAAATTTAAGGAGAAAATGGATCATGATGGGGTTTTTTCCCCTCTTTTAATCTTACCATCATTTTTTCCTGTTTCCTAAGAAGTGAGAGTCCTATTGTTAAAGATCATATGATCTGATATTGCTGGTTGTCCAGCCCATGTCACCAGGGAGTAAAAGGAACCAGGGACCATCTGTGTACCCATCTCTACCAACTGTCCTCACTTCAGTTCAATTCAGTCGCTCAGTCGTGTCCGACTCTTTGCGACCCCATGAATCACAGCACGCCAGGCCTNAGCAAGCCACCAGGGAAGCCCCCAGAATCCTTTGCAAGCACAATATAGAAGTAGAAAGTGAGACCCAAATAGGCAGACTGGATTGAACTTGGCACTAAATCCTGATTCTTCTAATTTACAGTTCGGGGCCTTTTTTTTTTAAACCAAATGGTGCCTCACTGTAAGTCAGGACAGTGTTTTGGGGCAAGTTATTTTCTGAATGAATACAGTTGTCAGGGTTTTCTATTTTCTAGAAACCTCACCATTTAAAAATCATTTTATAAGACAATTCATGAATGCAGGGAGTCAAACAAGGACAAACATTTGCATGTAGAGAACACAAAGAATTTATCTTTTCCCTTTTTTATTTCTGCAGGCTTTCCTTGTGGCTCAGCTGGTAAAGAATCAGCCCACAATGAGGAAGACCTAGGTTTGATCCCTGGGTTGGGAAGATCTCCTGGAGAAGAGAACAGCTACCTAGTCCAGTATTCTAGCCTAGAGAATTCCAAATTCCATGGACTGTAGAGTAAATGGGGTCACAAAGAATCAGATATGACCGAGTGATTCTTTCAGTTTTTATTCTTTAAGGCCATTAAGATTTTGAAGTTTGTTACTACAGCACTGACTAGCCAACTCTGACCAGTGGGGCTTCTCAGGTGGCACTAGTGGTAAAGAACCTGCATGCTAGTGTAGGAGGACGTAAGAGACTGGGTTTGATCCCTGGGNTGCAAAGAGTCAGACATGACTGAGCGACTTTCACTTTTTTAATTTTCATAGCACCCTAAAGTACTTCTTTAAGACTTTAGGCCATTTTTTCTAATAGTATATTTACATTTCTATAACCTAGGGATAGGGATTATGTCTTAGTCATCTTTATACCTCAACCAAACACTGTCCAGCCTGTGATGGCCAGAAGACGTTAAATCTTGGTTAAAAGAATGAATAAATCTATAAACCATGTATGAGAACTTTTTGAAAATAGAGAGGTAAATATGTTCTTAACATTTTTTGTTTTAACAAATTTTCCTATTTTTATCTTTTTTTTAAAAAAGGTCACAAATGTAGTTCTGATCTTAGAGTTCACAGAATATTTCTCAACCCAACTTTCCCAAATCAAGTTGGAGTGACTTTGAGTAAAAGTCTTTACTCTTAAGGTCTATCTAAACTGAGTTTCCTGGCTTTAGCTCTCAGAAATCATTCTATAGGGTTTACATAGGAAAAAGTAAATAGACAAGCCTGGTAGGTGTATGCCAAGTTATTATTACATTCAATTGTGAACAAGAAAATAACAAAAGATGTTTACACATGGGACAGGAAGGAAGTGCTCAGGATGAACCCGAGCCATATCCTCCCCCAATAAAGACAGAAAAGCCCCTGATGATTGAGTGCCTTAAGTTGGAAACGTGAATTTGGTAAAAGTCAAGGGAGCGCACATGCAGACAACAAGACTTTATTCATGGACAAGGGGATTTTTCTATACAGTAGCCACATTTAAAAGGTCATAGGCTCACTTAACGGAGAAAGCAATGGCACCCCACTGCAGTACTCTTGCCTGGAAAATCCCATGGACAGAGAATCCTGGTAGACTGCAGTCCACGGGGTCGCTAAGAGTCAGACATGACTAAGCGACTTGGCTTTCACTTTTTGCTTTCATGCATTGGAGAAGGAAATGGCAACCGACTCCAGTGTTCTTGCCTGGAGAATCCCAGGGATGAGGGGCCTGGTGGGCTGCCATCTATGGAGTCACACAGAGTCGGACACGACTGAAGCGACTTAGCAGCACCAGCAGCAGACTCACTGAAAAAATCTGAAGCAACTCCTATCGCTCCTCACTAGAACATACTCCCCTCACCTCCACATACAACATGATTCACTGTTGCAGGTGGTGAACTGATCCCTGCCCCCCGCCCCACCACCACCACTTCATGTCATGAAGAATGAAATCTGGTGGCAAATTAATCTTCAGTGAGATCTAACTTCAAAACCATGTTCTTTCTGTTATGTTGATAAGTGATCTTAACATAACATTTTGTCTGCTCTAAACCTCGCATTGATATAAAATTGTGTAGTGATATCTTCTTTATATCCATACTGTTAAGAGTAAACAGTTACTATCTCTAAAATGTTTGAAAGTGAAAGTCACTCAGGCGTGTCCAACTCTGCAACCCCATGGACTATATAGTCCATGGAATTCTCCAGGCCAGAATACTGGAGTGGGTAGACTTTCACTTCTCCAGGGGATTGTCCCTCCCCAGGGATCAAAGCCAAGTCTCCCACATTATAGACAGATTCTTTATCAACTGAGCATCAGGGAAGCCTAAAATGTTTAGCATGTCAGAATCACTCCACAAATATCAATTACTTTCTCTTCCCCAAATCTTAAGTGGGAAGTTGGCAAATTTCAGGAGAAAATGGGTCATGATGGGTTTGAGTAAGGACAGAGGGTAGGAATCGAAAGAGAAGGATGGAGGCTGTGAGGGGGAGGGAGAAAGGGAAGGAAAACTGAAGCTGTTTGGAATTTTTTTTTCTACCGTAAATCCTGAGAACAGAGCCCTTGACAGGCATGGGATGAAGGAAAGTAATGTGTCCCTAAAGACACACTTTCCCCTGCAGAATTTAACAGTCTGCATTGAGTCTAACACTTACTTCTTCACTGCCTCCTTTCATGGAACAAGCAGAGATGAAAAGGAAGACACTAGGAAAAGACATCCATTTCTAGACCATGTTGCTGGGGTACAATTGATGGAGAAGGTGAAGAAGCCATACCAGTTTCTTCTTCGGTAGGACTAGTGATGGAGAAAATGTAAAGTCTGAAGGGGAGGGCTGATGTGATGGAAACTCAGGGACATGAACTCATCCTGGGTGCGGCCTCAGGCAAGGTGCTTCACACATGGAGTTTTTCCATCTGTGAGATGTCAGAGCTGCTCCAGATCAATGGATCTCAATCTTGGTTCTCCAATAGAACCACCCAAGGAGTTTCCAACTGTCCCCATGCCCAAGCCATAGTCCAGACAGTAGACTCACCTTAGGTGGGACGCAGGCATCAGTAGTTTCAAAGTTTCCCAGATGACCCCAATATGCAGCTGAACTTGAGAACTACTGGGCCAGGTGGTCTCTAGACCCTCACTGCCCTAAGCTGTTCTCAACAAACTGCCTGGGCACCACTTGGGTTCCTTTGTGTAATCAAGACACAGCCCTCATTCCAGAGCCACACAGACAGAACCTGCATTTTCACAAGTGCGTGCTAAGTCATTTCAGTGGTGTCCAACTCCTTGTGACCCCTGCCAGAGTCCTCTGTCCATGGGATTCTCCAGGCAAGAATGCGGGAGTGGGTCGCCATGGCCTCCTCCAGGGGATCTTCCGGACCAGGGACTGAACCTATTTCTCTTGCATCTTCTGCATGGCAGGCAGGATCTTTGCCACTAGTGCCACCTGGGGCCATTTTAACAAGAGACCCCCCAGGGAACTTGTATTGACATTAAAGTTTGAAAACTCTGGCTTGGACACCCTCCCACCCTGCCTTCTCATCCAACAGTGCTTTACTTCTGGTGTTGATATTTCAGTATAACTTCTGGATCTCAACCCCAGGCAGATCATAAGGGTTGAAAGCTTTCTATGTGTGTTTTGTGTATATATTCAGCAAGCAATAAAATACCCCATCACACCTGTGCCATGCAGGGGGCTAAGTGGAAATAGATTGGGAAAAAAATAAGTACTCCTGTTAAAGGTGCAGGTGATTTTATGATTCTGATCAAAGATCGCTTTTCCTTTGTAGAATGCAGTAGGGCCGTGTAAAGAGCAGTTGTCCTCAAAGTCAGCCCTGCCGGTGTGGTTATTACAAACACCTGCCTCTAAGTGGCAGTTTGTGTCCAGCATCTTCTCGCCTGGCTGCACATCATTTCCAGGTTTCCTTCTCTGTTCCTCACGTTTCCTGACCTTGCCCTCCTCGATAGCTCTCCCCAGGAAATAATGGGTGCATTGGCGGAGGAGTGTTTGACTTCCTCTGAAAGTTTCCCCTTTCATGTTCCCCTGGTCATATTCGTTACCTCCTTTAATTAAACAAAAGTCACCTCTGGAAAAAACAAAGCAGAAACCACATCAAAATGCTGAAACTAAAGCTAGAAGGTGACAGATAAACGTGATGCGAGATGTAATTCTGACCCTTGGTAACTCAGGGCTAAGCAGGTGGGAGGCTCGTTATGTTCTAGTAGGACTTTTTTGAAGAATGGTGTTCTTGGAGGAGGGAGTGATTTGGGTCTGAATGTGTGGGGAGAAGTGGCATGGGTAAAAACTTAAGTCTCAGTTCAATTCAATTTCTAGACTTTAGGTCACAGTCACTGTGGGGCCTTGCCCACATGCTCCAGCCTTAATATTTCAATAGGACTTCACCAGTTGGCATCTACAGGACTAAGGGGTTTCTTTGGCTCAGCTCTCTGCCCTCAGCTTTCTCTGCCCTCAGCTCAGCAAGCAGAAGTCCTGGGATCAGTGCCCTGCTAGAAGGCAGTGCCCTTTAGGCAAGCTCTGAATTCAGATGGGGTCTAAATACCCTAGCTCCCTCGCCTGTTGCACGAGATCACGTGGCGATGCACAATCTAGGCTGGCTCTGGGTGGTGCTGGCAGCCTGATGCTTGAGTGGCCCCGTGATACCTTGATACATTCCTGCTACTGTTTTCCTCCCTTCCTGATTCACTCCCTCACTCCCCTACTACTGTTTTGTGCCTCTGCAGAGCAATCTGCTGCTGCTGCTGCTAAGTCACTTCGTCGTGTCTGACCCTGTGCGACCCATAGATGGCAGCCCACCAGGCTCCCCTGTACCTGGGATTCTCAAGGCAAGAACACTGGAGCGGGTTGCCATTGCCTTCTCCGGTAGGGCAATCTACTTCCGCTCAAATCCTTGCCTTAGCATCTGCTTATGGGAAAACCCACACTTAGACAAATTTAATCTTGCATTTGCTTTAAGATACCATTCATTCATAGGTAGGTATGCCATTCATACCTTTATATTCTTTCCATTCAATTTTGATATTTTTGCTTGATAGAACTCATTATGATATGAAGATTTCAAAGGGTTTTAGTAATGGCCTTGAAGAGATCATCTTATTCCCTTGTTCATGAGACTCATTGACATCTGAAGTCACCAAGGAGTAAGAAGATGAATAAAAGGGGTCAGTATAATAGTGGCACAGCCCAGGGGGAGATGCGTGCTGGTTTCCAATCCTGGTGCTATACTTCTTAGGTTTGTGAACTGGGGCAAGTCATTTCACCTCTCTGCCTCTCAGTTGGACACTTCAAACATGAGGGAGCTGTTCACCCCTAACCTATACAGTTGTGAGTGTTCACTAAGATGTGTGTACAGTGTTTAGGATAATGCCTGTCACTAGTAGCTATGAGCAGTTCAAGGCTTAAATGGTTACTAACCAAGGATACTGAGTCCATTAAGATGTCTTCATCCATAAAACAGAAGATCCAGTGGAGCATGGCTTACACCAGTACGGATGTCCATGGTCTGTAGCAGGCATCTGCCATATCCCCATTTTGCATATTTCTCTGCCTAGAATTAAGGCATATACCCAGTATGTAACCAGGAGTCAGGCTTACAGTCAAGACAAATCTCCTCTTCCTGTGTATTCTTCATTTTATTTCTGATACCAGGTCACAGGTGTATCAGACTGTTTGTTACTGCTGTGTAACAAATGATCCCAATAAGCCTCAGTAGCTTGGCTGGTGCTGCTGACCATGACTGAGTTTATCATGCACCTGCAGGTTGGCTAGTATACACTAGGCTTGCTGTAGGTCTGCTGTTGACCAAGTAGCTCTGTTCTCCCTGATCCTCATTCTCCTTGAGTCAAGAGGCTGGCTGGGGCATGGTCTTCTCACCACCATAATAGAGGCCCAGGTCTTAACGTCTAGGCTTGGAACTGGTCCTTATTGCATTAGTCAAAGCAAGTCACACAGCCACGTCCAAAGCCAACGTGTGGGACCAGCGGCTCTGCCCACCGTGAAGCTTCAGGGTGTGGGTGCAGGGAAGGGGTGCAGGAGGGATCAATCATTCATTCTAACAAGTTGTCAAAACAGAGAACCTCTAAATACCCACGTGGATTCTCTGAGCTCACATAGCACTGGTGTTTCTACCATGGTTTTGGCACTGGTTATTATATTACAATATCCTCTGGCGGCCCCCACGTCAGGAAAGCTGTTGCAAATGAGCAGGAGAGATCACTTGTCAGCTGAGGGGGTCGACCAGGACCTGATAACCTTCCAGCTCTAGCCGCCGGTGATTTGCCATCTGGGAAGAAAACCTCGCAGAGAATGAAAGCGCAGAAAGTAAGGCAGAAGTGTCTTACTGAGAGAGGGAAGGACTGCGGGTGGTGCTGGAGGCGGTTCCCGGCCACTTGTGCATGGCCCGCCCCGCCCTCCCTCGCGCAGGAGGAGAGGCGCCGCAGCGCGCCTCGCCCGGGCGCCCCTAGCCTCTCCTGGACTGGGAGCACGCCCGCCTCAGTGCCAGGAGTCCCCTTCCCGCCCGCGAGGACCGAGCCGCAGGAGAAGCCGAGGCCAGGAGCAGCCAAGGGCAGCGGAGGCGGTGGCCCCGGGGCGCCCGGGGTTCCGCGCCCTCCCGAGGGGGCGCAACAGGAGGCACGGAAGAAGGAGGACCCCGCGATGATGCTGCAGCCCTGGGCTCCGGCGCTCCCGCTTCTGCTCTTCTGGGTGGCAGGTGGAGTAGGGAAGGCAGCCAGGTGAGTGTCCGGCTGACGATTGGCCCCGGGCCATGAGCTCCCCCCCCTCCACGCCCGCCACCGTTGGCCCCTTTTCTTTGTCCCCCGTCCCCCTAGGCACCCGTGGGCATGTGTATCTGTGCGCTTTGAGACGGAATTCAAGGAGGATGTTAGGCTGGGTGCGCCTACGGACTCCCCCCACGTGCCCCTCTCGTGGGCTTCGCAGAACCTCCTTGGCATCTGCTGCGCTCCACCTGGCTGCATCCTTAGGCGGAGGGACCCACCGGTGCGTGCGGATTCGGTGGGCTGCAGACATCCACCGCTGGGCCGGCGTGCGTGTCTGTCTGTGGGTGGCTGTGTTCCGTGCTTGTACCGTCCTGCGTTTTCCACTCTATTGGAAGGGGGACAACTGATGGTCAGTGGCTAGTTTTGCTGTGGAATGAGGGAGAGAACCAGAGGATGACCCATGGTGAAGGTTTACTGAGCCCGCTGTGAGGGGCTGGGGGGCCTTCTACTCAATGCCTTTATGATTAAGGTTGATGAACTGGAAAGAAAGACTGAGATTGTCAGATGAAACTGACTCTCTTCTTGCNGGAGAGAACCAGAGGATGACCCATGGTGAAGGTTTACTGAGCCCGCTGTGAGGGGCTGGGGGGCCTTCTACTCAATGCCTTTATGATTAAGGTTGATGAACTGGAAAGAAAGACTGAGATTGTCAGATGAAACTGACTCTCTTCTTGCCCTGGCAATTCAGCGTCTGAAGCTGTTTCTTTACTTCTCACACACTTTTCTAAGCTCTGAAACTTATTTTTCCAGAGGTCAGCAAAGCCACCTAGTAAATAGACACTTATAGTGCATCGTGTAGGTCTGGCACTGTCCTAAACACGTGAGAGTTATGTACCCATTTACAGCCTGTAAGGGCTCTGCCTGGAAGATACTGTTATTATAATCCTCGGGTTGTAGAAGAGAAAAACGAGGCGCAGAGAGGTCCAGTAGCTTGCCCCAAGAGGCACAGTCAGTAAATGAAGACACCAGCGTTGAAACCCAGGCCATCTGGTCTGGAGTCCCTGCTCTTCCCCAGTGCTGCGCTCTTGCTGTCCTTTAATCGCTCAGTCATGTCCGACTGTTTGTGACCCCATGGACTGTAGCCCCGCAGGCTCCTCTGTACATGGAATTTTCTTGGCAAGAATACCAGAGTGGGCTGCCATTTCCTTCTCCAGGGGGTCTTCCTCACCCAGGAATCGAACCCACATCTCCTGCACTGGCAGGCGAGTTCTTTACCTTTTACTTTTTGAGCCACCAGGGAAGCCCTAGGACAGACTTTTGGGAGTCACTCACTGAAAAAGTATTCCTGGTTCTCTTGCTTTCCAAGGCATACCCTAGTTTCTTTCTCTACTGTGGCACTATTGAGCGCTATTGGGCTGGGCGGGACACTTATTTGTTCAGGGTGGTTAGGGAGCGGTCCTATGTACTGTAGGACTCTTAGCAGCCTCTGTGACCTCTGCACACTAGATCAGTAGCAATTTCCCTAGGTTGTGACCATCAGAACTGGGTGCGGACATTGCCCACAGTACTGATACGGGGCTGGGGGTTTTGCACAGTTGTCTCCAGCTGAGTGAGGACTCTGCACTCTTAGTTTTTTTAGTCAATGGTTTCTGTGGAGAGCTGGCTGAGAGCCTTGGTTTGGAACGGGCTTCTTAAAGGTGAGCCTAGCTATCTTTGTTTGACTTACAGGAAAAATCTTTCGTCAGCGTCAGTCACAAAATTAAGGGATTTTGAAGTTCAAATAGAATAAGTTTGAGACCCGGTTCTTAGAATGTATGATCGCAACTTTCAGTTTCCTTTTCATGATAAAAATATAAGGAAATGCAATTTGCTCAAAATCACATTTCCTAGAATGCTGGGGGTTCTGGCCTCGCTAGAAAGCTCACTTAAGAAACATCAAGTGCTATTTGGAGATGAGATTAATAGTTGTTCTAGCAGTGGACAAACGGACCTCCAGGAGCCTGTTTCACAGGGCCACCAAATTAAATCAGTAGTCGAAAAGCTCCCAAGTTAAACCCAAGAATATTACAATGGAGGCTTGATGTCGGGATTCTGCATTTTCAGTTTTAAAGATGTGAATCGTGGTTTCTGTCTTTGGTCTTAAGTTCACGAGCTGGTATGCTCATTATCTGTGCAACATGCTTGGAAACGTCTCATGCTCAGATTTTCAGGAACTGCCCAGGGACCATGTGTAATCACGTCCAGCTCCCAGGTTACAAACAGCACATTTACAGGAAAGGCAAGGTGCTCGTAGCACAAGAGCATGTCCACCGCTTATTTCCTGAGGTTTTACGACTTTTAGTAAAAAACTGACTGCTTTATAGGGATTTATAAGATAAGCACCCATTGTTGTAATTTTTTAATGAGACACCGTAGCATAATTTCAGTGACTTAGAAAATTATATGCCTCTTAAATGGTGATTAGTATATTAGTAGCGAATTAACAGTCATCAAGTCAATAAGTCCTCAACGGCATGAATTTTTTTTCACCTTCAGCATCAGAATTTGGCATAAATGCTTACTTTTATCTTGTATGCTACTTCAAACTAATATTCTAAGTATCATTGACTTACAGTATTATTTTCAAGTGTACAACATAGTGATTCACTATTATTGTAGCTGACACACCATACAGAGTTCTTATAAAATATTGACTATTTCCCTATGTGACCCCCATGCGTTTTAATGTTATTTGGGCTTTGGGACTATTTAGATGCTCTCAACCTGCTTNAGCCTTAGAATTACCCACCCCTGTCTCTTATACACATCTTTCACTATTATTGTAGCTGACACACCATACAGAGTTCTTATAAAATATTGACTATTTCCCTATGTGACCCCCATGCGTTTTAATGTTATTTGGGCTTTGGGACTATTTAGATGCTCTCAACCTGCTTTGTCCAATACAGTAAATACAGTAGTCACTAGCCCCATGTAGCTGTTGAGTACTTGAAACATAACCAGTCCAAGTTGTGATGTCCTGTGATTGCAAAATATACATTGGATTTTGAAGACTTTCTAATAAACCAAGAACATAAAGCATCTCACTAATCATTTCATATTGAATACATGTTGATAATGTAATGGATACACTGTATTAGATAAAATATATTACTAAAATTAATTCCACCTGTTTCTTTTACTGTTAAAACAATATGGCTACTAGAATTATATTTCTATTGCATGGTGTTAGTCTAGAACACTTGCTGATCTGAACTCCATCTCCAGCATTGCAGGTCCTGACACTGGTACCCTTCTGCCTTGGGCACATAAGATAAATATGCGATTAACTTTGCTGTTCTTGAGTTTGATGTGTGGAACAACTCCCTTCTTATATTTATGCAGTATACATTTTTTTCTCTATTGAGTTCAAGTAACAATAATGTGAGCGATAAAGGAATTACTGAGTTCATGTATTCATGGACAGAAGCCTGCTTCTTGCAAACTACACCCTGTTTGAGAATTGATTCTTCTCAGAGCCCTGCTAAGGAAGTGCCACTGTCACAATTTTCCACAAAATTTGTTTCTCAAGAAAAATTGAATACATAGAAGCTGACGATCTTACAAGGTACTTTCTCACATGTTATCACCAGTGAACCTGTTGAGCTTGATGCTTGCCCAGCACCATCAAGGTATGTGTGTAGAATAAGTGGGGACTTCCTGATGCTCCATTCTCCCAAGCCCTTCCTCTCTAGGTTTCATTCTCTCAGAAACAGACTCTGAAACCAGAATTCAAGAGTGCACAGTTTATTTGGGAGGTTGTCCCCAAAGTTCTAGTTCTAGTAGGACAGAGAAGGGAAAGACATGTCATATAAATAAGTTACATTGTGATTGAATTCTGCTGGGGAGTTCTGGAAGACAGTAGGGCCCAAGCCTTAGAATTACCCACCCTGAGGCACAGGAGCTGGGGTATCTGTGCTCCCAGCAGTCACTGGTGGAGGGCTTCGGAGGATGCTCAGTCTACGTGTTCAGCTTGCCATGTTCACAGGCAGCACGGGCTCTATGAGGAGCCCTGCATGTCTGGGGAAGGAATTTGAGCTTTGATCTGAGGGCTGTAGCGAGCAAAGCAGGGCATCGNAAATAAGTTACATTGTGATTGAATTCTGCTGGGGAGTTCTGGAAGACAGTAGGGCCCAAGCCTTAGAATTACCCACCCTGAGGCACAGGAGCTGGGGTATCTGTGCTCCCAGCAGTCACTGGTGGAGGGCTTCGGAGGATGCTCAGTCTACGTGTTCAGCTTGCCATGTTCACAGGCAGCACGGGCTCTATGAGGAGCCCTGCATGTCTGGGGAAGGAATTTGAGCTTTGATCTGAGGGCTGTAGCGAGCAAAGCAGGGCATCGTTGGCTGAATTCTTTAATGATAACCCCAACCAATTCATGTTCAGAATTATCACACAATTGCACAAAATGATTTTTAAGACAATGAGCAATAATTTAGTTTACCTGGCAGCATTTTTGCCCTAGTGTACACAATCATAGTCCATAGTATCTCAGAGTTGATGAATACAAATTAAAAATCAAAATACCACAGCAGCAAATACCTTTACAAAGATCATCACCTTGTCCTTCAAGTTTCCCCTTTGTTCAATTTCTGGTCCCCGTCTATATTACAGTTATCTATTGCTATTCAACAAAATACTGCAAAGCTTAATGCTTTAAAACAACATTTATTGTCTCACAGTTTCTGTGAACAGGAAATTCAGGAGTAGTATACGTAAATGGGGCCTGGGGTTTTGCACCAGGTTACAGCTGAGTTGTTGGCCGAGGCT
>SJYA01008919.1:0-22101 GCA_006410615.1 Neotragus moschatus
GTGGTAGTTTGAGGATTCTTTGGCATTGCTTTTCTTTGGGATTGGAATGAAAACTGACCTTTTCCAGTCTTGCGGCCACTATCCTGGGTTTAGTTTGCTGCAAATGTATAGATGAAGCAGAGTTTGATCTGTTTCACAGTTTTAATCTGAAGTTAGTTGCCATTGACTCTATGGAAAGTGGATTAGAATATGTGAGGTGTGGTTTTACGCTACATGAGTTGTTTTTGCCCAAGTTAGTCAGATCATTTATAATTATAATGGGAACCTGTCCTTTTTGAATTATATGGAGACACAAAATGAAAATATACATTTAATATGAAGATTACACGTGTATATATCTCTGTGTGTATGCAAATAAATCCAATATTTGCATATTGAATTCTTAGGCCCTAGGAGATAAGAATGTAACTGTTTTGGAGATAGTCCTTGAGGAGGCAATTAACTGAAAGTGATGCCTTTAGGGCAGATCTTATCTAATATAATTGTTGACCATGTAAGAAGAAATTGTGGAGAAGGAAATGGCAACCCACTCCAGTATTCTTGTCTGAAGAATCCCGAGGGCAGAGGAGTTTGTTGGGCTAGAATCCATGTGGTCACAAAGTATTGGACATGACTCAGAGACTAAGCAAACAAAAAGAGATTAGGGCACTGAAATTCATCGGACAAAGATAGCTTGAAGGCAGAGGGTAAAGGCTGCCATCTACAAATGAAGAAGAGAGGCATCGGAAAACAATCAATCAACCCTGCTGTTACATTGATTTCGGACATCTAGACTCCAGAATAGTGAGAAAATAAATTTATCAAAAAAATATTTATTGTAGTATAGTTGATTTATAATGTTTTGTTAGTTTCAGCTATACAGCAAAATGAATCTATTATACTTATACATATACCCACACTTTTTTTTTCACATTATTTTCCCATATAGGCGATTACAGAGTGTTGAGTAGAGTTTCCTGTGCTATATAATAGGTCCTTATTAATTATATACTTTATGTAGTAGGATATATATGTCAATCCCAATCTCCCCCTACTCCCTGGTAACCATAAGTTTGTTTTCTACATCTGCAACTCTGTTATGTAGATAAATTCATTTGGGCCCTTTTTGTAGATTCACTTTTAAGAACTATCATATTTATAAATAATAAATGCAGGAGAGAGTGTGGAAAAAGGGGAACTCTGCGACATTGTTAGTAGGAATGTAAGTTGGTGCAGCTACTTAGAATGCGGTACGGAAATTCCTTTAAAAAATAACAACAGAGCTACCATATGATTCACCAATGCCATCATGGGCATATACATGGAGAAAACTATATTTGAAAAAATACATGCACCCCAATGTTCATTGCATCAGTATTTACAATAGCCAGGGTGTGGAAGCAACCTCAATGCCCACCAACAGAGGAATGGATAAAGATGTGGGAAGTGTATACAATGGTATATTGTCGAGGTCCTTTAATGGACCGGAACCTGGTGGTCTGGAGTCGACGATAAGAAAGTAAAAGAGGGAAAGAAAGAGGCTGATATTTCTTGGTTTATGCAGAAAGCCAAAAAAGCTCTTGACAGAGCTTGCACTGCTACACGTAGGCACCAGGCGCCCTCTCGTGGGGGTTCAGGTACAGTGCACCTTCTCAAGAGTATTTTAGAAGCCTGGGCAAGAAAGTGAGCTCAGCCGGCTTCTGCATTCCAAAGAGTTAGCCAGAAAGAGAGAGAGAAAGAGAGAGAGAGAGAGAGAGAGAGAGAGAGAGAGAGAGGAAGGAGGAGAGAGAGAGAGAGAGAGGGAGAGAAAGGAAAGAAAGACACGGGGATCCAAGCTCTGATGGAACAGAGGTGTTTTATTCAACATAGTGTGGGTATATATATTGTCTTACAAGGTAACTTTTTTCAGCAAAAATAAAAGTCAAAAGTCCAGACTTTATCATAAGGCAATTCATATCAAAGAGAGAAGGTTGTAAATAATCACTTTTACCATATGGTTCATAAAAAGGAAGTGAAGTGAAGTTGCTCATTCGTGTCCGACTCTTTGCGACCCCGTGGACTGTAGCCCACTAGGTTCCTCTGTCTATGGGATTCTCTGGGCAAGAATACTGGAGTCGGTTGCCATTTTCTTCTCCAGGGATCTTCTCAACCCAAGGATCAAACTCAGGTCTCATGCATTGCAGGCAGACGCTTTAACCTCTGAGCCACCAGGGAGAGGGTCATAAATAGTTACTTATCACCATATGGAAAGACTAATGAAGGAAATGCATGCATTCTTCAGCCCCGGGAGTGGCTTGCCAACTCCTCTTAATTCCTGAATACTCAGGAATTAATAAGGAACAGACGATTCGTGACAGATCCAAAACAGCACACAGGAAGCCTCCTGTTAAATGCTTCTTGACAGTATATTACTCAGCCATAAAGAAGAATGGGATAATGCCATTTGCAGCAACATAGAAAGACTCAGAGACTGTCATACTGAGTAATGTAAGTCAGACAAGGAAATTTCTACTTTGTCAGAAACCAGTCTATGGTACTTTGTTATATCAGCTCCAGCAAACTAATACAACATAGATACAATATAGATACAACGAATACAACAATACAAGTATCTATATATGTATATATATGTGTATGTGTGTATACATATGTACACGTTTATTTGTAGATACATATATGTATATGTATATATAGAAAGTCTCCATATGGTGATGGTGGTTTAGTTGCTAAGTCGTGTCCAACTCTTATGACTCCATGGGCCCACCAAGCTCCTCTGTCCACAGGATTTTCTAGGCAAGAATACTGGAGTGGATTGCCATTTCCTTCTCCAGGGGATCTTCCCAACCCAGTATCAAATCTGGATCTCCTGCATTGCAGGCAGATTCTCTACTGACTGAGCTATGAGGGAAGCTGATAATAAAATATATATTATACACCCATGTGATGTGGAGATAGATACACATAGATGCCATAGTTTTCTGCATGTGCAAACAGTGCCTATGTGGTGGGTTGATTATAATCTTTATTTTAAGTATTTAAGAATAATAGATAGACACTAATAAACTAAAAGAAAATATTTTAATTAAAACTTTTTGATTTATAAATAATAAACATCAGTCTGAATTTATTTCAATTTAATATTTAGTGTGAAAAATACACTTTGTTGATAAACCAATTTTCCCCAAACACCTTCTTCATTATCTCTTTGACAACTTTGTTCCTCAAACTATAGATGATGATATTCAATATGGGAATTATGATGGTGTAAAATATGGACACGATCATGTCATGATTCAAGGCATAGCTGGAAGTGGGTCACACATACATGAAGAGAACTGTACCATGAAAAATGGACACTCCTCTTAGGTGAGAGTCACATGTAGAAAACACTTTTCTTCTCTCTTCCGCAGAATGCATCCTCAGAATGGCCAACAGAATGAAACCATAGGAGATCAGAACAATCAAAATGGTGGATATCTCAATAGAGCCTGCCAAATAGAAAACTAGAAGCTGGTTCATGTGTGTATCAGAGCAAGAAATAGCTAGGAAGGGAAGGATGTCACAGAAGACATGTCTAATTTCATTGGATGCACAGAAGGACAGGGTAACAGTAGCCGCTGTGTGTAAAGTAGCATGCAAGATACCAACAACATAGCAGGAAATTATAAGTGGCACATAGACTCAGGGTGACATTTTAACTAAATACAGGAGAGGATTGTAGATGGCTACATAGTGATTATAGGCCATTGTGGCCAAGATGAAACATTTTGTGGTCCCACAAGTAAGAAAGAGAAACATCTGTTTGGCACATCCAAGAAAGGAAATGGTTTTACTCTCAGATAGGAAATTGATCATCATTTTGCGGATGATAACGGAAGAATACCAGGCATCTAAGAATGATAATGCTGTTAGAAAATAGTACATGGGGTTGTGGAATCGGGAATGACCAAGAAAACCAACCCCAAATTTCTTATCATTGTAAAAAGTTAGATTGCTAAAAATAGTAAAAATAGAAAGATTTGCACCTCAGAATGATCTGTAAAGCCCATCAGTATAAACATGGTGACCTCAACCTATTTTTTATCTGAATCCGGTATAAATCTAAATCTGATGGTGATCCTGACATCTCAGTTTTCAGTTTTAAATTCCAAAAGCAATATGTGGCAAAAATAGAGTCCACCAATTACATTCTGTCTGTTTCTTAGAAATCCTTTTCAGTGAGGGAACAGTCCAATGATTGAAAGTTGAGTCCAGGAGGATGCATTACTCTGTAAAAATAAATTAATTGCTGTTGGTTAAATTTTCATGTTACAAATAGTGCCAGTTTATATGGTTTAACTTTCAATTTATTTTCTGTTAACTTTATGACAGCTCACTTTCATATGAGGTCATCTTAAAATTCCCCACAAGACAAATGAATATAGGAGTTTTTAATCCCAACATTATTATAGTAGAAAATGCACGTCTGAGTGCTAATCCCAGATTTTCTATAGCATGCCTGAAATTTACAATTTGTAAAATATGAGCGAATACATTTACATCAGAAGATAGTAGTGAATTTAAATGTTAAAAACCAATGTGAAAATTACTTAACTTTATCATGTTCCCAGGTTACTAGGAAATGGAATTGCTATTACTATTGTGATATCACTTAGTCATGTCCAACTCTGCAACCCCATGGACTGCAGCCTGCCAGGTTCCTCTGTCTAGGCGAGAAGACTGGAGTGCGTAGTATTCATTTCTTCAAGGAATCTTCCTGACTCGGTGGTCAAACCTGGATTTCCTGCATTGCAGGCAGATTCTTTATAATCTTAGTCACCAGGGAAGCCCAAGCAGATCCACTTGTATCAGAAGTGAGGTTTGAACCCACAAGGATATAAATCCATTGGACCTTAAATTCAGTGCCTTAACCACTTGGGCATTCTGGTACCTGACTTTTCTATAATTACTATAAGATACAGTCATCCCTAGGTGGGGGCATATAATGTGAATGTTGTCTAAAAGGTTGTAAATACAATTTAAATTCTTTTAAAATCGTTGCTGATGTGCTGCAAATTTGTTTACTTTTTGAACTCTGCAAATTATTATTTTCACAATACTTTGGATTTACAGTTGATTGAATCCAGGGAAGTAGAACCCTTGGATATAAACAGCACTGGCTGTAAATATCTCCTGATGACAGATAATAAAACTCTTTGAAAAGGTATTGCTAGAAGAAGCACATGATTATGTAAACCACAATGTAGTGTTTTATTATGGCTCTGTTTCCCTATGCTGTCAGACTGTTGGTTATTCAGTGGAGTATGAAGAAAGCAAAGTGCATAACAAACAAACAAAATGTTAAAAGGTCATCAGTATCTTTACCTAAAGTCTCCAGCATTGAAAGTATTAGATATTTCATTTATTGTATTTAGGACCAAGATTTCAGTATTGTGACTCTTGTTTTTCTTCAGTGTGCTATATAGATCAGCATGTATTTTAAAAAGTGAAAAATCTGCTGTGAGTGGGACTGAGCTGAATTCAGTGATCTACCAATAGCTTATATTACTAACATGAAATGCACTCTATCTTTGTTATAATGAGACAAACATACATCAAATAGAGAATGAACAAATCAGCTTAAAAACACTTTTAGAAGAAAAACAGAGTCTCATGTCTTCATTTTCCCACGTAGTTCCTCCATTCAAGTGAAAATTTTTCTTAATACATAGAATAAATAATTTTTCAATTATGGAGTTGCCAAATCAAAAAGGAAAATCTTACTTAATTCTTAGAGAAATATATATGGTATAAATATAACATATAATTAAATCAAATGTTTATCTGTTTGTTAACTCAAAGAACTCACATATTACTCTTGAAAAAAACATATACAATCTCAGATTTAGCCNCCATTTGCAGCAACATAGAAAGACTCAGAGACTGTCATACTGAGTAATGTAAGTCAGACAAGGAAATTTCTACTTTGTCAGAAACCAGTCTATGGTACTTTGTTATATCAGCTCCAGCAAACTAATACAACATAGATACAATATAGATACAACGAATACAACAATACAAGTATCTATATATGTATATATATGTGTATGTGTGTATACATATGTACACGTTTATTTGTAGATACATATATGTATATGTATATATAGAAAGTCTCCATATGGTGATGGTGGTTTAGTTGCTAAGTCGTGTCCAACTCTTATGACTCCATGGGCCCACCAAGCTCCTCTGTCCACAGGATTTTCTAGGCAAGAATACTGGAGTGGATTGCCATTTCCTTCTCCAGGGGATCTTCCCAACCCAGTATCAAATCTGGATCTCCTGCATTGCAGGCAGATTCTCTACTGACTGAGCTATGAGGGAAGCTGATAATAAAATATATATTATACACCCATGTGATGTGGAGATAGATACACATAGATGCCACAGTTTTCTGCATGTGCAAACAGTGCCTATGTGGTGGGTTGACTATAATCTTTATTTTAAGTATTTAAGAATAATAGATAGACACTAATAAACTAAAAGAAAATATTTTAATTAAAACTTTTTGATTTATAAATAATAAACATCAGTCTGAATTTATTTCAATTTAATATTTAGTGTGAAAAATACACTTTGTTGATAAACCAATTTTCCCCAAACACCTTCTTCATTATCTCTTTGACAACTTTGTTCCTCAAACTATAGATGATGATATTCAATATGGGAATTATGATGGTGTAAAATATGGACACGATCATGTCATGATTCAAGGCATAGCTGGAAGTGGGTCACACATACATGAAGAGAACTGTACCATGAAAAATGGACACTCCTCTTAGGTGAGAGTCACATGTAGAAAACACTTTTCTTCTCTCTTCCGCAGAATGCATCCTCAGAATGGCCAACAGAATGAAACCATAGGAGATCAGAACAATCAAAATGGTGGATATCTCAATAGAGCCTGCCAAATAGAAAACTAGAAGCTGGTTCATGTGTGTATCAGAGCAAGAAATAGCTAGGAAGGGAAGGATGTCACAGAAGACATGTCTAATTTCATTGGATGCACAGAAGGACAGGGTAACAGTAGCCGCTGTGTGTAAAGTAGCATGCAAGATACCAACAACATAGCAGGAAATTATAAGTGGCACATAGACTCAGGGTGACATTTTAACTAAATACAGGAGAGGATTGTAGATGGCTACATAGTGATTATAGGCCATTGTGGCCAAGATGAAACATTTTGTGGTCCCACAAGTAAGAAAGAGAAACATCTGTTTGGCACATCCAAGAAAGGAAATGGTTTTACTCTCAGATAGGAAATTGATCATCATTTTGCGGATGATAACGGAAGAATACCAGGCATCTAAGAATGATAATGCTGTTAGAAAATAGTACATGGGGTTGTGGAATCGGGAATGACCAAGAAAACCAACCCCAAATTTCTTATCATTGTAAAAAGTTAGATTGCTAAAAATAGTAAAAATAGAAAGATTTGCACCTCAGAATGATCTGTAAAGCCCATCAGTATAAACATGGTGACCTCAACCTATTTTTTATCTGAATCCGGTATAAATCTAAATCTGATGGTGATCCTGACATCTCAGTTTTCAGTTTTAAATTCCAAAAGCAATATGTGGCAAAAATAGAGTCCACCAATTACATTCTGTCTGTTTCTTAGAAATCCTTTTCAGTGAGGGAACAGTCCAATGATTGAAAGTTGAGTCCAGGAGGATGCATTACTCTGTAAAAATAAATTAATTGCTGTTGGTTAAATTTTCATGTTACAAATAGTGCCAGTTTATATGGTTTAACTTTCAATTTATTTTCTGTTAACTTTATGACAGCTCACTTTCATATGAGGTCATCTTAAAATTCCCCACAAGACAAATGAATATAGGAGTTTTTAATCCCAACATTATTATAGTAGAAAATGCACGTCTGAGTGCTAATCCCAGATTTTCTATAGCATGCCTGAAATTTACAATTTGTAAAATATGAGCGAATACATTTACATCAGAAGATAGTAGTGAATTTAAATGTTAAAAACCAATGTGAAAATTACTTAACTTTATCATGTTCCCAGGTTACTAGGAAATGGAATTGCTATTACTATTGTGATATCACTTAGTCATGTCCAACTCTGCAACCCCATGGACTGCAGCCTGCCAGGTTCCTCTGTCTAGGCGAGAAGACTGGAGTGCGTAGTATTCATTTCTTCAAGGAATCTTCCTGACTCGGTGGTCAAACCTGGATTTCCTGCATTGCAGGCAGATTCTTTATAATCTTAGTCACCAGGGAAGCCCAAGCAGATCCACTTGTATCAGAAGTGAGGTTTGAACCCACAAGGATATAAATCCATTGGACCTTAAATTCAGTGCCTTAACCACTTGGGCATTCTGGTACCTGACTTTTCTATAATTACTATAAGATACAGTCATCCCTAGGTGGGGGCATATAATGTGAATGTTGTCTAAAAGGTTGTAAATACAATTTAAATTCTTTTAAAATCGTTGCTGATGTGCTGCAAATTTGTTTACTTTTTGAACTCTGCAAATTATTATTTTCACAATACTTTGGATTTACAGTTGATTGAATCCAGGGAAGTAGAACCCTTGGATATAAACAGCACTGGCTGTAAATATCTCCTGATGACAGATAATAAAACTCTTTGAAAAGGTATTGCTAGAAGAAGCACATGATTATGTAAACCACAATGTAGTGTTTTATTATGGCTCTGTTTCCCTATGCTGTCAGACTGTTGGTTATTCAGTGGAGTATGAAGAAAGCAAAGTGCATAACAAACAAACAAAATGTTAAAAGGTCATCAGTATCTTTACCTAAAGTCTCCAGCATTGAAAGTATTAGATATTTCATTTATTGTATTTAGGACCAAGATTTCAGTATTGTGACTCTTGTTTTTCTTCAGTGTGCTATATAGATCAGCATGTATTTTAAAAAGTGAAAAATCTGCTGTGAGTGGGACTGAGCTGAATTCAGTGATCTACCAATAGCTTATATTACTAACATGAAATGCACTCTATCTTTGTTATAATGAGACAAACATACATCAAATAGAGAATGAACAAATCAGCTTAAAAACACTTTTAGAAGAAAAACAGAGTCTCATGTCTTCATTTTCCCACGTAGTTCCTCCATTCAAGTGAAAATTTTTCTTAATACATAGAATAAATAATTTTTCAATTATGGAGTTGCCAAATCAAAAAGGAAAATCTTACTTAATTCTTAGAGAAATATATATGGTATAAATATAACATATAATTAAATCAAATGTTTATCTGTTTGTTAACTCAAAGAACTCACATATTACTCTTGAAAAAAACATATACAATCTCAGATTTAGCCACTAATGTGATTTAGCAAAAGCAACTTAATCCTTCAAATGATTAAAATTTTGGTGCATATTTTGTTTGATTACATAACATGGTATGACAACAGAGTTCTTCTTTATGAGATGCATTAAATGTTTTATTAAAGTATTAATTATATGTGAAGGCTGCATATTTGTTAAATATGACTATAATTTGTTTCAAATTTTTCTTAACCTGAAGGGACAGTTATAAATAAATAGGGAGTTAGGAAATCAAATTTTTGTCAAAGCATTGGATAATGAATGGACTCCAAACCAAAATCTAAGTAGCTCTTCTTTTAGTTAAGTTTATATGTTACATGACACTCAATATAAATTAAAATATCATTCTGATGAAATTAAACTAACTGAATTCCAATATTTAATACTATCAACCATCTTCAAAATTCTCTTCTATTGCATTCTGATGTGGGGCATATCAATAAAATAATAGTATGTTTACTTAAATATCCCAATAATTTTGTCCTTTACAACTTTCTCATACACCTTTATATCTCTGATCTATTTTTTTTACTCCATTTCTTTTCTTTTTTAAAAAAATTATTCTTTAATTGGAAAATATTTGCTTTGCAGAATTTTGTTGTTTTCTGTCAAACTTCAACATGAATCAGCCATAAGTACAAAAGGTGGATTATGAATGAAGGCATATGCTATTCTTAGTCATGATTGATTAGTGCAATTACCTATTTCGATGTAGAGAAATGAACATTGATAGACAAAAAGTGTTTCCCAGGTGGTGCCAGTGGTAAAGACTCCATTTGCCAATGCAGGAGATGTGGGTTTGATCCTTGGATCGTGAAGAAACCCTGGGGAGGGAAATGGCAGGCCGATGCATTACTCTTGCCTGGAAAATTCCATGGACAGAGGAGCTTAGTGGGCCAGTCTATGGAGTGGCAAGGAGTCAGACATGACTTAGCACACACAGACAAAAAGTATGGGGTCATTTACTTCATCCAGGATGCTCTTCAAACAGGCGATTCTGTTCACTAATTAAGGAGATTAGAGCTAATTGTTTTAGCATCTGTCTTGATTCCACTTTGAGAGAAAGAGCCTAGGAAGATGGGTCCCAGATTTTTGACAAAGTATCATCATTCTGAAAAGCTAAATCAAATGAGCTCCTCAAATCTCAAACAAGTGGAAAACACACAATAATAGACACTCATGATATGAATAATATTATAAACACTGAGTTGGAGAAAAACAAAGCTGGGTTAACAGCTACCACAAATCACAAGATGGCTACAAGAGGTTAGAAATGGTACCTACAATATTCTGTGCAATCTACATAGCAACCTGCAACCAAATAAATGAGAATTCTTTTATAGATTTGACAATTGAAGACCAGCTAGACCTATGAACTAAGTTCACACTGAATTGCTAGAGGCACCAAGGCTGAAGTACACATTTCTGTTGCCAGACCCCATGCTATTATCATCAACATACCACAATTCTGAAATTTCTATGCCTTAGAAATACATTAACATTCTTATGTGTTTGAATCTTTTTTTTTTTTAAAATCAAACAAGTAGACTATGAAAATAAAATGAAAGAAAAATATTGCTGTAGCTTCTAGGTCAATCAGCTAACTAGCGAAATAAATTTAAAATTAATTTATATCCTTCCATGGGAAAAAATAATGATCTTCAAATGATGTATACGCAATGGCTGGTTAATAAATAATTTTCTTTCCATTTAATAATTTTCCTAAAGTTTAAATATAACCATTTATTTATACCCTTATTCTGACTGCTGTCTTACATCTAAGAAACTAAAACAATTTAAGGAGTCTTTCTTAATTCTTATTTCCCCTACTATGTTCTCATGAATTTCCTCACTCAATAGTTAATTCAATTCTTCATGAACTAGCAAAATTTATCTAAGAGTTAAATATTAAGGCATAGAATCTAGTATGAGGTTCAAGGTTATCGCTTCTAAAATATTTTGTAATCAATGAAAATCCTTTCATATTACCTGTGAAAATGAACTGTACACTCAGTCAAAATATGCTATGAGTATTAAGCATATACCAGATTCTCTGGCTCTTGAAATCTTTAGGGATATCTCAGGGACAAAAAACACTAATTCTCTTCTGGGATAGAAAAGTAACGAGATTTTGTTTTCCCCTTTTTCTTAGTGATGAAGAAAAATACTTGATTCTGGAGTGGAGCAATGAACAACAAAGTTAAAATGATTATATGAATGCACTCCGGCCTCTGGTGTAAAATGATCTCTCAGCAGAAGAAAAATATGCACAGAATTGGAATGACATGTAGTGATATAGACGAACAAGCCCTGGCATTTAACAGCTATGTCACTGGGTTGATGATTTAATTACTCTGAAATCCAGTTTCCTCTACTTGGGAATATAACGTGCTACTACTCTCAAAATTTTGTAAATGTTTACATAACGAAATAATATGAAAGCACCTATTATAGACGTCATTATAATTAAATAAAGATTACTGTAGATACTTAAATTTTAAAGTGCTACACTATGAAAGGGTAAAGGGATAAAGAGATAAATTCACTGGCAGTTAAGAGAGGAGATATATTAATAAATGAATAAGATTATTGAAAGGAGAGATTATAAAGTATATAAAAACAATATTTTATGAAGTAAAATCATAATTAGGAACTTTTAAACAATAAAGAAGTAACTTTCATTTCTGATTGTGACATACAAGATTACAGCAAGTCATTCTTCCTACTGAAAACATTAGACAAATTTGGATAAGGAATTACAAAACTCCTATTTTGAAGGAAACATCTATGGAAAAAAAGTAAAAAGTCAATGACAGAATCAAAATGAGGGCTCATTATGAGAGAATCATTTCCTAGGCAGGTTGATAAGAAGTCTAGGGGTCCCCAAGGAGAGAGAGGTCTGGAATTCTCAAGGATTAAGAAAAGACAAACTTTTTTTGTCCCTCTACATTACTTAGGATTATATAACAATAATGTATCCTGTTTGAGGACAGTCTCTGGAAAAAATCTTCTGGCTAATCCTGTTATCTTAAGGTGTAAATTATGGGAGTAGGTCTCCTGAGGTCTTTACAACTTCCAGATATTCTTTTGACTCACTGTAATAACTAATTAGAGAGTATATAACTCAATGGCTAACACTAGCAAGGGGATACTCTTTCTAACCCCTTCTGATGCCTATGTCAGAAGCTTTCTCTATCTCCTTTATACTTTAATAAAACTTTATTACACAAAGCTCTGAGCGATCAAGCCTTGTCTCTGGCCCCGGATTGAATTCTTCTCCTCTGGAGACCAAGAATCCCGGAGACCAAGAATCCCGGCGTCTTTTCCGTGGTCCAACAACAACTTTTAAGTTAAGTCAGAGAGACAGTCCATCTGGTCATTCACAATTGGGTGACTGATCGACCATCTTTTACAAACAATGCTGAAAGATGCAAAACTGCATAAAATCATACTTACGAATGTTTATTGATTCAAAGAGTCATTGAAGGTGCCCAGTTCTTCTCCACAGGTTTGGGGATTTGTATTCTCATGATTGTAAAAAGTGTATTTTCCCAAGAGATTGATTGGGGAAATGTCTTAGACTGTTTTGTGTACTAAATCAACACAACATACATTTTTCATTCCTTTTTCTTGAATGCCATTGAGTTTTCGTCCCTATTTTTAGATGATGATTTTCCTCCCTTTTCTGTGAACTGTTGCTTCAACTATTTTGTCCATTTTTCTACTTTTGTTTTGACTTCCTGATATTTAAGCAGAGGTTATTAATAAAAGCAAATAGTACTTTAGATGAGGTACTATATTTTATCATCTTTATCAAAAAATTTTAATTTTTAGTGTAAGGTCGTATCAAGTAGAATTATTTATTTTTGTGTAGATTTTTTGGCTTTTGTGTTCTGCATTCTAATTTTGAGTCAAATGAGAAAAAACTTTCTTTGCTTTAATGGTATAGAAACATGTACTTATAACTCTTTCATTATTTCACTTTCAAAATTTGTAAATGTGCAAACCCTTAGAAGATTTTCCTACTGCATTATAATATATTAATAAAAGTCCATATTTCTTTCTCAAAGTTTTCTCAGTAGTCCAATAGCAGTTTTTAAAAATATTTTTATTTTGCCAATTTGGTATGCTATTTTTATTATAGGATAAATTTTAATTTCTATTAGAGTTTTTCTCAATATAATTAGTATATCCATGTGTTTTCCCAGGACACTGCATAGAAAAATATCAGTTTATTTTTAACTACTAAATCTCTGTATAGTTAAACTTTATTCCTTGTTCATTAACAAGTTAAATATCTTCCCTTTTTAAAACAATTGTTTCCCTCTGTTTTCTTTGAAGTGTTCCTTAAACTATTTGTATCATTTTCTAATCTCATTTTAGATTTTTCCTTGATAATTAAAAAATAAATATCTATCTGGGATATGACATAATTTTTTCCAAAATTTTACTAGTTTACTAGTATGGATTTTCCAAAATCCATACTACTTTAAGATTAACTTTGGTACATGTTCATTTCCACCAAGTGGAATTATCTACTTTTATGTAGTTAATTTTTTTTAAGGTTTTGTGTCCTGATTTCTAATTTTGCACCAAAGTTAAGTTTTCTTGCTTCAAGATTATACAAATTTTAATTTAGAATGCTTTCATTGTTTCACTCACTTTCTACACTATTTAAACCTATGCCTCATTTAAAGCTTTCCTACTTTAAAGCTACTATGCTGTTCCAATAACATTAATTTAAAAGTCTATATTTTGCAAGTGTGTTATGGTATTTTGATATTGGGTGACAAATTTGTGTCTTTTTTCTGAATTTTATTTTGTATGGCATCAGAAAATTTCTCTATCCATGCATAATACCATGTTGTGCTAACTATGAGACTTTACAAACACAGTTGCTTTTTGGATGTGCACCTTCAGTAGCTCAGTTCTGGCTGGCTTCTCACATCACCCCCTTCTCACTCACCTTCCGTGGTGTCTTCCACATGACCCCTGATAGTCTGTTATCACCTTCACAGTCACTCTCTATTATAACACTACCATCAGAGTTTCCTCTCATTGAAATATTTTCTGTTTGTAATCATAAACCCTTAGTACCAATTGTTTGCTAATAAGTAACATGATTGGATCCAAATCAATATTTTGGAAGCAATCGAGATGTTGGGAGTAATTATTTTTCCCAGAATTGAAGCCCAGAAGACATAGACTGTGTTGCTGACATCTTTCCACACTATCTCAGTTGGAAAATTCAAATTATTTTATCCAGTACAAAGTTTTGGCATTATTTTCTCTCACAACTGCATTTACACTAGAAATTTGAAAGTGAGAAAATAAAAGCTCTGTTTTCTTTGGTTCTAAAATTACTATTATTTTTTTAATTCTAGGAATAATAATACAACATCTATCTCTTAGGTTTCCCTGGTGCCTGGGAAAGAATCAATAACATATAAGATTAGAATAGTATTTGTCATCTGGGCAATTACATGTGCAGAAACCTAAATATCAATTAAGAATATAATATAGGAGGATATAAGAAAAACATTTTCAGGAAATTGTGCTGCAAGCTCAGTGTTAATAGAAAGAGGTTCACAGTAGAATGTTCATGTTTGAACTGGGTGTGTGTCAGTTTTAGTTGATCTCCGGTTATGCTCCTCAATACCTTATTCAATTCTCAGAAATAAAAAGTGTGCTGTGCACTCTAGTCCATGGAGAGGCGGAATAGAAAGTATTCTGGGTGGAGTGAGAATTGCCTGGGAATAAATAAAACAAATCATAAAGTGCCAAATGACACTTTTAATTGGAAATATAACGTGACTGGTTGAGGAGATCTCCTAGGGTAGAGAAACTTTATTAAAGAGCCATTTATTTTGGAAAGGATGGAATATTTTAAAAGTAAGTTGAAAGTCTGATTAAATTGTGATTTCACGTAAACTAATATAATTATTTATAACCTCTACAATGAGAAAAAAAATCAGTATCATCTTATATAAGAATGGTAAATATGAACTCTTTTATATTCTTGTGAACTCTTTTATATTCTTGTAAGCTTAGTTTATAATTTTTATTGTAAAATTTAATACTTAATATATAATAGCAAGAATGCTATGTTAAAGGAAATTCCATATATTTCAACTAGGTCAAGTATTGTTTACAGTTAAAAATATTTAAGAATAATACTAAATTATTTTGAAATGCTAAAGACGAGTAATATATTTTATATTTTATACAACATGGGGAGATAAAGTTGGTTTTGAGCAAAGATGTTTCAATGGACATTTTTAAATTAATTAGAATCCTGGTGATACTTTAAGAAGGGATTCATTTCATTTCAGTTCAATAGCTCAGTTGTGTCTAATTCTTTNTTAAGAATAATACTAAATTATTTTGAAATGCTAAAGACGAGTAATATATTTTATATTTTATACAACATGGGGAGATAAAGTTGGTTTTGAGCAAAGATGTTTCAATGGACATTTTTAAATTAATTAGAATCCTGGTGATACTTTAAGAAGGGATTCATTTCATTTCAGTTCAATAGCTCAGTTGTGTCTAATTCTTTGCAACCCCTGAATCACAGCACGCCAGGCCTCCCTGTCCATCACCACCTCCCGGAGTTCACTCAGACTCATGTTGGTGATGCTAGCCAGCCATCTCATCCTCTGTCGTCTCCTCCTCCTGCCTCCAATCCCTCCCAGCATCAGAGTCTTTTCCAATGAGTCAACTCTTCGCATGAGGTGGCCAAAGTACTGGAGTTTCAGCTTTAGCATCATTCTTTCCAAAGAACACTCAGGGCTGATCTCCTTCAGAATGGACTGGTTGGATCTTCTTGCAGTCCAAGAGACTCTCAAGAGTCTTCTCTAACACCACGGTTCAAAAGCATCAATTCTTTGGCACTCAACTTTCTTCACAGTCCAACTCTCACATCCGTACATGACCACTGGAAAAACCATAGCCTTGACTAGACGGACCTTTGTTGGCTAAGTAATGTCTCTGCTTTTCAATATGCTGTCTAAGTTGGTCATAACTTTTCTTGCAAGGAGTAAGCATCTTAATTTCATGGCTACAATCACCATCTGCAGTGATTTTGGAACCCCCCAAAATAAAGTCTGACACTGTTTCCACTCTTTCTCCATCTATTTCCCATGAAGTTGTTGCGAGCGAAATGACACAAAGACAACACACACAAAAAATACAAATAAAGAAAGACATAACTCCGGAGGAGGAAAAAAGAACTGTGCAAACAAGCTGCAGTTTATTTTTATAAAAAGCCCCCCCCCCCCCGGCGGAATTCCAAACTGCAGGACTAAGCCTTTTCAGTACAGCGCATGTGCATAAGTGTTATCATACAGCAAAGGGAGTGAAATTCCTGTTTACTGCAGAGTCCGTCCAGAGTCCTTTCTTCCTCCTTATCGCAAGAAGGGAATGTTCCCTCATTTGCAAGGGACCATTAATCTCAAGGCTGTGTCCAGACTTCTTAGGANGCGCATGTGCATAAGTGTTATCATACAGCAAAGGGAGTGAAATTCCTGTTTACTGCAGAGTCCGTCCAGAGTCCTTTCTTCCTCCTTATCGCAAGAAGGGAATGTTCCCTCATTTGCAAGGGACCATTAATCTCAAGGCTGTGTCCAGACTTCTTAGGAGAACATCTTGTTTGCAAGCATGCTCTGCCTGAGCAGAGAGTCCCATTTGCAGGCACATCTCTGCTTCCCTATTGTGGCCGCATTAACTTCCTTCATTTTTCCCTTTTTCATTTGCTTTAATAAATTGTAGCATGGTCTGGATCTTCTCTGCTTTGTGCTTTAGTTGTTTCCCTTTCTGCCATCGCTGGAAGACTAGAAAAGGAACACAACACAAAAGTAATATAAACACAGTGTTCCCAAAGGTAGTCCCAATTAGCGTGGATACATGCCCCAGTGGATTTAAATTATTCATTCCCTCTTGAAGACTTTTCAGCAAATCAGACCCCGTAATATCAGGTAAAGTTTTGCTAAAAGTAGACAAAATTTGTCGTTCCAGGTCCATAATTTCTGTAGTGAGGTTTTGATGCCCAGTCAAAGATCTTTTCACTCTTTCCCATCCCTCACTCATGTTAAATGGTACAGGTGTTATACAAAACTGAGAAGAAATTCAATCACACTTCAACACACTTCTAGTAGATAAAACAGTTGATTGATCTCCAAGCCAGGAAACAGTGTGTTGAAGATTGAACACGTCAGTAGCAAGTTGTGCATCTAAATCTCGCTGTTGTTGCCATAATAAATGAGAGTCTTTATGCCAGTTTCGAACAAAATCAGCTGTTTGAATTCCTTGGTGTAAAGCAAGGCCTGCCACCGCTGCTGTTGCAGTTACTGATGTCACCGCTAGAATCGAAGCAATGACCACACCAAGCATACATCAAGATCGATGTAGCAAAGTCTGTACAGCAGTTACTAAATGAGAAATAGCAAAAGAATCTGACCATGGCCGAATCAGATTTATAGGTAGCCATACTTCTGTCCGAGTCTCAACAATTATCAGCGAGAAATTGGAATTATTGGCTTGCCTTTCAAATTTCTCCGACCAAGACCAATTTACACATTGAGTTAGATTACAATGATCACATGACACAGACCCCACAGTATCATTCCAGGTCCAGTTCCCATATAACAATGCAAAAGGATATTTTACACATGCCGTTGCAGAATAAGACTTACTAACATGTAAATTAACATGAGATGGACCAGAAGAGTCGTTACTATCCAAGGTTTAGTTTCCTGACCATATAGTGAGATTACCAGAAATTGCCCATAGTTTCCAAATATCCCCTTGAGTGTGCGGATATCCTTGCAATTGTAATTGAGGAGGAACAAGTGCAAATTGCTGCCATTTAACTGTTTCATTACCATTACCCATCAAAGTGCCATTAACGCGATGCCATTTAAGAGCTTTGTTAGACCATTTTTATAAAAATTGCTCATGATCTGGGCTCCAATCTACAATGACAGACCCAGAATAATTCATAACTTTAAAGGGTCAATGACCTCGGCAACGTTCCCATTCCAAAGATTCTAGAGAAGGAGCAAAAAAGTTAACAGGACATAGCGACAAGGGTATTCCATTATGAATGTCTATCGGTTCTGTTGAGGTGTTAAATCCCCTGGTGGAAACAAGCACAGTAAAAGTAGCAAAATGATAATTGTTATACTTTACCCCCCACGTATTATAGGAATGATGAGAATGTTCCTTGGTGGACAGACAAAAGGAGTGTCCTCCTACGCACAAAGGAATACCTTCCACTGCAATGGTCAAATTACTAACATTATATTATTGTTTATGATGAGATAATTGTTCTATTCCCCTGCAAGCTGGTGGGAGAAAGAAGGCAGTCTCATTGGTGCATACTGGCACTTCTGGCTTCCCCCAGGAAACTGCTCTTACTAATGGGGGATTAGATATATATGCCCAATACGTATAATTACTTGCCATTACACCGATTACCTGACATGCCACCACTGCCATCATGGCAAGCAAAAGATTGGTAGGATTCAGATGTTGCTCCCCCTTCATTAATGTCTTCTCTGCTTCCTGGGTCAACTTTTTCATTTGACCCCACGTAGGATGTATTGCTTCCCTTGTAAAGAAAGTAAAGCTTCTTCTGCATAGTAAGCTCTTTGAATTTTTGGACAAAGGGACCAGCCATTGTTGATTTTGATCAATTGCACTGGAGTCCAAAACCTGTAATTATTAACAGATATGAAAGCATACCCTTGTCCCGGATATATTAACGATGCTGGGATCCAACCCTTCTCTTTATCTTTATACCAAATGGGTGTATTCAAGATCTTCTTATCCTCTTCTTTCCTTTGAAAATGCAACTCTGCTGCTGATAGATTTCCCTTGCTCCAAATACTCAAAAAATTTAGAGTAAGTAAGATTTTATTCAAAATGTCTTTGGGTTTCATAAATCTCTCCTGTTCCCCCCCCTTTTTTTTTATTTTTTCAAGATAATCATGCAAGGTATGATTAGCCTTTTCAATGATAGCTTGTCCTTGACTGTTATAAGAAATACTAAAAGTAGGAATTATATGGTATTGGGATAAGAAATGAGCTAATTTTGCATATTGATAAGCAGGTGCATTATCAGTTTTCAATTCAACTGGTACTCTCATAACTGCAAAACAAGACAACAAATGAGTAATAAAAGCATCAGCCTTCTCAGAATATAATGCAGTGGCCCATTGAAAGTGTGTGCAAGTATCTCTAGTATGATGGACACATTTTTGTTGTCCAAAAGAAGAAATATAAATTACATCCATTTGCCATATCTGATTTGCTTGTTGTCCTCTCATGTTGACACCTGGTGGGGTAAACGGCAAAGCAAAGGGTGCATATATGGAACAAGAATGAACAATATTTTGAGCTTGTTTTCGAGTAATAGCATGAGATTTTTGTAACCCTTTGGAATTAGTATGCTGAAAGAGATGTTCTTGTTTTGCTGCTTCTATAGGAAAAAGTAATGCATCAATTGTAGCATTTCTGAATGAAAATGGTCCAGGGAGGGCAGAATGTGCACGGATGTGAGTAAAGAAGATTAACTCTGAATGCTGCAAAAGTAATTGTTGTACTTGGTAAAAAATTTATCAATGGCTGTTTTAAGGGTCAGCGGAAGGGAAACATGGGGAAGCTGTAAGCAAGAGAGAAGAGCATATCGAGAATCTGAAACAATGTTAATAGGAAGTTGGGGAAAATCTTGTAAAACTAAATAAATAGCCCACAACTCGGCGGGTTGTACAGAAGAAAATGAGTGGGGAAGAAACTTAGAGCTTTCCAGGGTCCAATATCCAGCAGTATTTTTATTTGCATCAGTAAAAATAGTGGGTCCTCTGACTGGAACTTCTGAAATTGGGGATTGAGGTATCATAGAGTTAGTCTGAAGAAAATCAATCAATTTAGATGACGGATAGTGATTAGAAAATGAACCAGGAAATGAGGCAAGAGAAATTTGCCAGTTTTCATGAAATTGTAAACATCGAGATATTTGAGCAGTTGTTAATTGAGTAACAATCTGGTGTGGTTCATTTCCTGACAACTGTATAATACGATGATGACCTTTCTGTGTAAGAAATGCTAATTTATCCATATACGTAGTCAGTTTTTTGGAAAAGCTGTTAGGCAAGAAAACCCATTCTATTAATCCTTTTTTTTTTTGAGCAATTACACCAGATGGAGAATAAGGGGTATGAAATATTATTAATGAAATAGGTTGAGACGGGTGTAAATAAGTCAAAAAGCCATCATTAAGTCGTTGCTCAACAAATTGAAGTTCCTGTAGAGCCAATGGGGTTAATGTCCGGGGGCTATCCAGAGCTGTGTCTCCTTCTAAAGTAGAAAACAAATGTCATAATTGATAAGTAGGAATTCCAAGTACCAGGCATAACCAATTGATATCTCCCAACAACTTTTGAAAATCATTTAAGGTTTTGAGGTGGTCTCTTCTAATTTGCAGCTTTTGGGGTCATTTCTGTGTTGCTCTAATACCGTCCCTAAATAATAAATAGGAAAGTCTTTTTGAATTTTTTCTGGAGCTATTTGCAAATTGTATTGTCTTAAAGCTTCCTGTACTTTTAGAAAGAATTCATCATGTTCAGTAATACTAGGGACTGCTAATAGGAGATCATCCATATAGTGATATAGAATATAATTGGGGTATTCTTGATGGACAGACTGTAAAGAATGAGCTACGAATTCTTGACATAAGGTAGGACTATTTGTCATTCCCTGTGGTAAGACTGTCCACTGATAACGTTTAATAGGCTGAGCATGATTAAGAACAGGAATTGTAAAAGCAAATTTATCTCTGTCTTGTAATTGCAGAGGAATGGTAAAAAAGCAGTCTTTAAGATCTAGCACCATTAAGGACCAATTCTGAGGAATAAGAGTTGGAGAGGGGAGTCCCAATTGTAATGCTCCCATAGGTTCAATGTATTTATTAACTTCTCTTAAATTGGTTAACATTCTCCATTTTCCAGATTTCTTTTTTTATAACAAAGACAGGAGAATTCCAGGGGGAGGTAGAGGGTTCTATATGACCAAGTTGGAGTTGTTCTTGTACTAATTGTTCTAAAGCCTCGAGCTTCATTTGTGGTAATGGCCACTGCTCAACCCATTTTGGAGTATTAGTTAGCCATTTTAATGGGAGTGCTTGAGGAATTTGAGCAATGACTACTAGTTTTCCGATGGGATAGTTACAGAAGCCCCTAAGGGGGAGAGAAGATCTCTTCCCCATATATGGATAGGTATGTTAACAATATAAAAGGTTACAAATACTGATTTTCCATCATGAAACTGACATTGCAAAGGGTGAGTGCTTTTCCAGACATCCGCATGGATCCGCATGGAACCCAGTCCCATCAGCATAAGAGGACTTTTTTCTTTATTCCAATTTTGGGGCCATTGTTGGGAAGAAATAACTGAAACATCCGCTCCTGTGTCTACTAGTCCCTCAAACTTTTTTCCTTGTATTTTCAAGGAGACAACAGGGCGAGAATCTTTGATAAGCATTTCCCAAAATATATGTCGCCCAGTACTTCCAAAGCCTCCTGTTCATTCATTAGGAAAAGCTGAAAAAGAATGATAAAGTAGGAGGAGTATTTGAGCAATACGCTCTCCAGCTAACGATGAGAACGTGGTAGAAGTAGAAACCATAATGAAAACTTCCCCAACATAGTCAGAGTCTATTACCCCAGGAATTATGGTTAAACCTCTCAAGGCCATGCTGCTATGGCCTAATATCA
>SJYA01008920.1:0-10430 GCA_006410615.1 Neotragus moschatus
TTTTGGCCACCTGATGCGAAGAACTGACTCATTGGAAAAGAACCCTGACGCTGGGAAAGCTTGAAGGCAGGAGGAAAAGGATGAGATGGTTGGATGGCATCACCAACTCAATGGACATGAGTAAACTCTGGGAGTTGGTGATGGACAGGGAAGCCTGGCGTGCTGCAGTCCATAGGGTCGCAAAGAGTGGAACATGACTGAGTGACTGAACTGAACAGCAGTTCTGTTTAGACCCGGGGATGGGCAAATCAGCATCAAAATTGCCCCAGGGTGGTCTCCTAGTGCTCCATGGTGACATGCAATTACTAGTAAACAGATCAGATTTTTTTCTTGTTTAAGGTTTCATACCCATTAATGTGGAAATTGTTAAATAGTTCTAATCTATTAACCTAGCAATCCAGTTAATCTTTTAACATAGTGCCATCTTTTCATGGAATTGTTTTCCTAGTTAGTCATTTGTATTCACAGCCACCCAGTTGCTTCCGATAGAGCAGCAAATTTTACTTGGTTGGTGCAAAGCAAATAATTTACAAATTCATGACAATTAATTATCAGCAGTGTTGACGCATTAATCAAGTGCTCCATTTTAATTTTACTTTTGTAGGTCTCGGAGACCTCCTGGATGACTATGTAAACACCCAGGGGGCTTCCCTGCTTAGTTTGAGTCGGAAGAACCTGGCAGGAAGGAGCGTAGAGGATTGTGCAGCAAAATGTGAAGAGGAGACAGACTTCGTTTGCAAGTATGTTCCTGGTAACTGCACCTACGCAGAACTCCTGTTGATTGAGACGCATTACACTGATCACAAGAAATTTGCTTCAGGGATTTATCAATGAAAATAAGATTTAAGAGGAATTTCATTAGGTTGGAGTTTGGAATCTGTATTTGCTCCCTGTATCTGAAACCATATAGTTTCTTGTGAAAGTTCACTAGTGTCCCTTTTAGAAAAATGCTCCCAAAAGGAAATTCTTTAACACTTGACATCAGCAGCTATTGTTACAAGTTGTAGCTTTTTAGCATCATTGTTGGTAAACATTTATTGAGGATCATGTGACTGAAAGTGTCCTAGACCTTAAGGGACCATGAAGCATAGATACAGGGATCTGGTATATACGTGTGTGTGTGTGTGTGTGATAGATTTTATATGTGATATAGAAAATCAGTATATATGATAAATTTTTGTGTAGACCCGAAAGCAGTGCTTGCCCTTTTGTATTTATGGTATAGTCACAGAAAGTGGATAAAATGTAAAAAAAAAAAAAAAAATACAGCCAATTTGAGATATTGATGAAATCAGTATGTGCTCTGTAAAGATTTAGAAGAAAGAACATCCTAAGAGTTGAGACAACCAGGGAAGGCCTGGGGTGGAGTTGGGGGGAACTGAGCTGGGCTTTGAGGGCTGAAATCTCGGTAAATAGCGACCAAGTGGGAAGGATTCTAGGCAGAGGGCAGCCTGGCTGGGCACCTGTGAGAGGGACCAGGTCAGCTGACGCAAAGTTCCATGTAGGAGATGGGACTGGGAAGGAAGGCTTGGACGGCTTTACTGGTGGGCTCATATCCACACAGGACGAGGGCAGGGCTGGGGGGCATGAGGGAAGTGGGTAGAATCAGAGGCATCGTCAATGGGGAAGTTAGAGGCGTCCATGTGGACCGTCTCGGGGATGGGTTCAAAGAAGCTCAGTTGCTTCTCTCCCACACAAAGCAGATATTCTGGCGCTTCGTTAAGAAAAATGGGTGAAGAAAGAATAAAGCAGTTAAAACAGAAAATGGGGAGGGGAAGAAGGCAAAGGCAGAAGAGAAAAAAGAATATCTTCCATGTTGCTGTACCCTTTCATCATGGTGCCAGGTTGAACTGAAAGTGAGTTCTGAGCTCCTTGATTCATCCAGAGCTGTCTTTAGAGTTTCTTCCTTATTAATTGCTTTACACAGAGGAAATAAGAGTGGTGTTTAAATTCCTTTAAACAAAGGACTAGAATGGTGTTTTCTGTTTCTCTTCTGCAGGGCATTCCAATATCACAGTAAAGAGCAACAATGTGTCATAATGGCGGAAAGCAGCAAGACAGCCCCAGTCTTTAGGTTGCGGGATGTCATTCTGTATGAGAAGAGAAGTATGCACAAGTTTTCTTCCTCCTTCTTCTGTCTTTCTCCTCCTTTCCTCCCCATCTCCCTTCCCTCCCCACCAGCCCTGTTACTCTCTGTAATTTATCAGACCAGCAAATGCGGGAGCTACGGTGCACTGAAAATGAGTTGGAGTCAGAAGATTTGGCCACTAACCCACAAGGCCAGTCTGAATATAGTATTTCACCTTTTAGGTTTCATTTCTCTTGATTTCAAAACGCAGGGATTGGATTTACAAAATCACTTCTGCCTCTATGACCCTGAAAATAAGATACTAAATAATATCTTATTTAAAGATATTAAAATATTAAGACATTTAATTGATTATTTTAAGTTTTAAGATATTAAGATTTAAATATTAAGATATTTAAATAATATCTTATTTAAAGATACAAATAATATTTTCTTCTTATTTTTAAGAAGAAAGGAGTCCACAAGTTCCTTATGATCTTGGTTTTTTTTCTTTTCTTCAGGGACCACCATCTGTGGTCTGAAGCCTGGAGCAATAGCAAAAACCGAGGTGTTTTCAATCTGCAGTAACACTTGAATAGAGACCGTATCCTTAGTTTTACTCGTAAAAGTTCTACTTTTCTTTCAGTCACGGCCCATATTTCCCGTAGTCTCTGAAACGGTGCAGAACTTTGAAAATGTGCAGAAGTCGCAGCTCATTTTTGAGAGTTCCTTAAAAACTCTGGATCCTTTGTTGTTCAGGATCGCGAATGGCCTAGTCGTTCAGAAATTGTGTCTTCTCAGACGTGCGCAAGTTCGTTAAGTCTGTTCGAAGACTCAAGTGATTTATGACGCTTTTACAGCGTCTTCCTATATTCTCTGTTGGTGGTGGGGTGTCAGGACTATTTTACTAGCAGTTTTACTCTCCAAATATTCTGCATCACAAGTGTTGAAGACAACAAGAAACGTCCTGTTTCACGTGTTCTTGACAACAGCTGGCAACGTTCTCTCGAGTTTCCCCACCAAACCCTAAGGTTTTGCGAGGTGTTTTTCAGGCCGGGATTAGATCTACGTGGTGGTTCATCTCGGCTTTAGGCAGCTGGGCGTCTGTCCGCCTCGCTTCGGGGCCACTGTCGACCTCTAGCTCTTGAGGCTAAAGTGCAGATTGAGTCTGAAGTTTATCTGCGGACACTATTAGTTCTTGCAGTTAGTGAGCAAAGGAAGAGACACGTGGGCTTACCCAGTCTATCAGACATTTAAAAAATGCTGCTGCGATTCTGTGTGCAAATGCTACCATTTAAACATGTCCTCTGTAAATGGCTAACCAGAAGGATCAAGGGGGTGACCTCTAGGCTTCGTCTGGCTAGTTGAAGAGTTGCCTGTTTTCAGGGTGACGGAAAGCAGCCAAAGGTTATGCAAACTGTGGTGGGTACATACAAACAAAAGAGAGGGAAAGAGTCAAAAGTCAGTCGCTTTTGGGTGCTGCGTCTTTACTGTGGAATATTGACCCCCTGCGAAATTACCTGCCAGGGTGTTTCTGGGAACAGTCATGTCAGATCAGTTTCATCTCCACTGGCCACCAGGGCCACTGCCGTCACTTGGGTCTAAAGCCACCCTCATCGCCGCAGCGGCTTGTCCGGAACTGCCCTGCTTCGAACCCTCAGCGCCCTTAGAAGAAAGTCCAAATACTCAGCAGTCACTGCCAGGCGCTGTGTTTCTCAGCCGACCTCGAGTGCTGGGCTGATGTCCGTGCCTCCTGCAGCAGGCGGAGCACAGGCTTGCTCATCCTGACCCTCCTCTGTTCTTCCGGCTCCTCGTTGCCCAGGTTGCAGCTCAGGAATCCCCTCCCTTGACCCCTGGCCTCTGAAATACCTTGTTTACCTTTTTGATAAGTGTAACATATCGACTGGCATCATACATCTCAATGAAGATATATCTGCAATCTTTATACAGAGTGTTGAGTTTAAAGCAGTAGTCACTATAGGTGTGTTAGAAGTATTCTACCCAGAAAATTGATCGATTAACTTAAAGCATTGACATGTATAACACTGTGTGGTAAGCTGCCTCAGTCATGTCTGACTCTTTGCTGTCCGATGGACTGTGGCCCACCAGGCTCCTCTGTCCGTGGAATTTTCCTGCATTGTCAGGCGGGTTCTTCACTACTAATGTCACCTGGGAAGCCCAAGATCACTGAACTGAGCTCCCAGTGTAACGTAGCAGCTTCCCACTATTTGTTTCACACATAAAACACTACCATGTGTAAGATAGATTACTCGTGGGAAGCTGCTGTATACACAGGGAGCTCAGCTCAGTGCTCTGCGACGGCCCAGGGGGGTGGGCTGGGGGGCTGGGAGGGAGACTCAAGAGGGCGGAGGTAAATATATATGTATATATAAACATACTCACGGCTGATTCACGTTGCTGGATGGTAGAAACCAACACAACACTGTAAAACAAATATCCTCTTAAAAAGCAATGAGTGGGGATCATGAAAGAGGATACAAATATACTGTAAATAGTTTATATTTTCTTTGAAAACACAAGCTTCTGCTGGTATCTTTGGACGTAAAGCAGAGGCGTTTTTTCTTTGAATCTGGAGCCATCGACAGGAGTTATCTAGAGCATTTCTTGTATAAACCACACTCATGAATTATCTACCATAATCTGTCCTTCTCTTTGAACTTGAGCAAGTCTGCTGCTGCTGCTGCTGCTAAGTCGCTGCAGTCGTATCCAACTCTGTGCGACCCCACAGACTGGACTATGCAGCCCACCAGGCTCCGCCGTCCCTGGGATTCTCCAGGCAAGAACACTGGAGTGGGTTGCCATTTCCTTCTCCAATACATGAGAGTGAAAACTGAAAGTGAAGTTGCTCAGTTGTGTCCAACTCTTAGCAATGCCATGGACTACAGCCTACCAGGCTCCTCCGTCCATGAGATTTTCCAGGCAAGAGTACTGGAGTGGAGTGCCATGCACCCATTAACAATCTGTAAAATTCCTTTATATTTCCATGATTCCCTTCCTCTCAAACTCATATCAGCTACACGAATGGACTACTCTCAGTGGATCTGGTAACAATTTGTTTTGGCTGGACCCTGTGGCATGGGGGATCTTAGTTCCTAGACCAGAGAAGGACCCTGTGTTCCCTGGTGGTGGGAGCAGAGTCTTCGCCACTGGGCCACCAGGAAAGCCCCTTGATAACAATTTAAAGAACTACTCTACTCTTTCAACGACTTGAAACTATTTATCTTAGTTTGTAAAAAAAAGCTCCTTCCCCTCTCCCTTTCATTTCTCAGTTTAGATCATCCGTAATCAAATAGAGTTGTATAAAAAAGTTTTGGAAATAAAAACAACTGACTCAGTAAACGTATAACCCAGCCGGTGGGAACAGAGTGGGTCAGCACTCCTGAAAGTGGCCTACCAGCCGCAGATGCCCATCCTGCCACATGTGGGCCGCAGGGGCACCCCTGGCAGTGTGTTTTAAAGGCAGGATGGGGCCCACTGGGTAACCAGCAAGTTGTTAAGATGGAGGCTGGTTGAGAGCATCTTCTGTAAAGGTTGAGAGCAGACCTCAACTGTATTACCCTCTTTGGTACTTTTTTCACACTTAAAATACCACCGTGAGCCTAGAAGTGGCTTGAATCTCTTTCAGCCTCTGCAGGTCTGCCCATTCCACGAAGAAGCCCTCACCCCCTTCCCATCCACTCCCTCAGGATGTTATTTATTTTCTCTGTTGCACTGTGTTGCCATGAGGTTGTCTATTTCACAGTCCATCTCCTTGATTACCTTGGAACCCCAGACTCCACTGGGATGTAAGTTCCACTTGGGCAGGACCTGTGCAGTCCTACTCCAAGTGTCCCCAGCACCTCCAGCACGCAGCATCTGCCCGGCACCTGGGAGGGCAGCAGCTCTGGATAAAGGAATCAGTGCCCCACACTTAACTATAATTCTTTGCTGTTGTTGTTAGTTGCTAAGTCGTGTCCGACTCTTTTGCGACCCCATGGACTGTAGCCCACCAGGCTCCTCTGTTCATGGGCACTGTCCAGGAAGGAATACTGGAGAAGGTTGCCATTTCTTTCTCTGGGGATCTTCTCAACCCAGGGATTGAACCCCCGTCTCCTGCACTGGGAGGCAGATTCTTTACCACTGGGCCACCAGGGAAGCCTGCAATAACTCTCACACAGACTGTCTTTTTAGACAGTGGGTAATGGTGTCCTTTCTCACAATGTTACCGAGCAGTGCGGGGCTTCCTCGTGATTTTTTGTTGTGGTTGCAAAAGGGTTTGACCACTGTTTGGGCTTCCTTGCAGTCTACCTTTCGGAGTGCAAGACTGGAAATGGGAAGACCTACAGAGGGACCACAGCCAAAACGAAAAGTGGTATCACCTGTCAAAAATGGAGCGCCACTTCTCCACACGTACCCAAGTAAGGCTTTGTCTTTTGTCTGCGTGTTCACCTCTTATACTCAGAAGGATTCCATTACTTCTGACTCAGATCAGAACATGTGACCAGCAGGTACGGGGAGAATCTTACTGATGCTGGTGCAGAGCTGTTCAATAACTGATGGCGTAAAAGCAGAAAACGGCTGCTTTCCATTCAATCTTGTGTATATGCTTTTTTGGGGGAAGATTTAAAACAATAAAAAAAGAACAATAAATTCTAGAACATGAATTCTAGGCTGAGACTGAGAAAAGAAAAAGATGATGATGTTTACAATTGAATCAGTCTAAATCAAACGTGTTCACATCAACATTGCAAAAAAACAGATTATCTTGCAACTTGCCTATTATTTATTTTAATGTCATTTTTGATACTTTGCCCAGTATGGTAGTCAGTTCAGTTTAGTCACTCAGTCGTGTCCGACTCTTTGCAACCCCGTGAATCACAGCATGCCAGGCCTCCCTGTCCATGACCAACTCCCTGAATCCACCCAAACTCATGTACATCGAGTCGGTGATGCCATCCAGCCATCTCATCCTCTGTCGTCCCTTTCTTCTCCTGCCCTCAATCTCTCCCAGCATCAGGGTCTTTTCCAATGAGTCAACTCTTTGCGTGAGGTGGCCAAAGTATTGGAGTTTCAGCTTTAGCATCAGTCCTTCCAATGAACACCCAGGACTGGTCTTCTTTAGGATAGACTGGTTGGATCTCCTTGCAGTCCAAGGGATTCTCAAGAGTCTTCTCCAACACCACAGATCAAAAGCATCAATTCTTTGGCACTCAGCTTTCTTTACAGTCCAACTCTCACATCCATACATGGCCACTGGAAAAACCATATTAGGTGGTATTAAATTCTCATTAACAATGCTTATCAAGTGGGAATTTAGTGTCTATGATCCCCCCCACTCCCAAATTGTCTTTAGCCATCCTTATGAGTTGGGCTTCCCTGATGGCTCAGTGGTAAAGTATCCGCCTGCCAATGCAGGAGTCATGGGTTCGAGCCCAGGGTCAAGAAGATCCCCTGGAGAAAGAACTGGCAACTCACTTCATTATTCTTGTCTGAAAAGTCCCATGAACAGCAGAACCTGGTGGGCTACAGTCCATGGGGTCTCACAACTGAGAGACTAAGCAACAACAAGATGAAGTCTCATATTCCCAGCACATCAAGGCTTATTGAGATTAAAAAGATAAAGCAAATGTCCAAGTCATAGAATGGCAAGGGTCTGAGAGAGAATCTTGGTCATCTATACCCCAACCGGTGAGGAAACTGAAGTCCCAAGAGCACCAAGTCTACCAAAAACAGGTACACAGAAGAACCAGAAACAAAATCTGCCATTTTCGATTCGAAGTCTTAGGTTTTTAGTCCAGTTTCTTACTGCAACACAGCAGCTCCTCTCTGAAACGGAGCTTCGCTCCATCGTCCCACTCTCCCGTTAATCCTAGGCGCGCCTCGGAGAGGATGCCTCTGATGCCATGTGGAGTTTGGCGTCAGACAGATCTAACTTTAAACTCTTGAGACTCTATTTATTAACTGCTCAAGCTTTGGCGACATTTGATCTGTGTCACATGGCTGTGCCTCAGTTTTCTGGTCTGGGAAGTGGGAATATAGTAACGCCTTCCTGACAGGGATTTTTATTGACTACATTAGAGAATGTATAGAGACTAGCGTAATGCCTCATGCAGAGTTCACACAGACAAAATGGTATTAGCTTCTGTTATTTTTACAGAGAGAAGGGCAACTGGCAAAAGCGGGTGTTTGGCGTGTCTCTTGAATTTGGCAGGCTTTGAGGGCTTTACATTTCTACTGTGCATAAGACACTTTGACTCTACTTCTAAGACTTGGCTGTTCACACAGTAATAACAGTGATTAGCTACTCTACTGAACAGGCTATCAACAGAGACACTGAAAACTGGATGCTATTGGACACAGCCAAAATATAGTTGGATGACACAATCTCAAACCACAGTTGGGAAAGAGGAGGGGGGTCTTATCCTGCCCTGCTGATAACACGTTGATTTTAAAAATATAGTCAAAGTGACTCTTTTCCATCGTCTGCAGCTTTTCGCCTGAAAAATTTCCTCTAGCAGGACTGGAGGAGAACTATTGCCGGAATCCAGACAATGATGAAAATGGGCCCTGGTGTTACACCACAGATCCGGACAAGAGATTCGACTACTGTGACATTCCCGAATGTGAAGGTCAGGGATGGCTCTAGAAAAACTTTTCCTGTTCTGCTCGTTATGTGTGGAGTAATTTTCTGTAAATTGATTATCTATGGGAATATTAATAATCAATTAGTGCTGGGTTTGACATCATCAAGTAATACATGACCTCTGGGAAAAGACCAAAATTTGCACAATTTCCATTATGGATCTAAATTATCTTTATTAACATGTAGTTCAACAGGGACAAATATAAAACTAGATGTAAACTCTCGCTGTACATGTCTTATGCTTAAAGTTCTGACACAGTTTAAGCCAGAAATATATTTGCAATTCAACTGCTACCATAAACCCACAAAATCAATACAATTCAAATACACATTAAGTTAACAGGGCAGACTTCGTCATGTTGTTGAAACCAAGCCATGAACCAGTGTTTAAGTCAGCCATCTATTGTTTCAACGGAACAATCAATTTAAGAGCACACTTCAAAAGTCAATGTCAAAAGAATGTAGAATATCCTGTGGGAAAATGTTCTTTATTTCATATTTCCTGCTACATTTATTGATGCAATAGGGGGGTGACTGAAGATGGGGTTTGCATAACCACATGGTTAAGTTCATACTGGCTCAGTTTCCCATCACTTCCTCTAGCCAGCCATTGGCATTCTTTATTTATCTGTGCACTATGTTATGAGGCCATCTGGCCCTTTACTGACGCGAGAGTATCCTTTTTGTATCAGGCCTGCTTCTGTTTTCCTTATTGCCACATAAAAATCCAAGTCTTGTATTCTTCTGCTATACCACATTACATTAAGCATTGCAACGCTTCCATTGTACAGGGATGCAAGGAAGAGAAACAACCAGCACGCTTCTCAATAACAATGAAAAGAAGAGAAGCATTGTCCCTTTAGGTGGATATTGTTCCTCTCTCGAGGTCACACACACAAGCAAAAACCCTGGCCCTAAAATTGTGAGAGGCTGCTGGCTTCTTCCGCACTTATCCAGACCATCAGAGAGAGCGTCCCAATGGCTCAATGGGAAAGAATCTGCCTGTCAATGAGGAGACACAGGAGATGCGGGTTCCATCCCTGGGTTGGGAAGATCCCCTGGAGGAGGGAATGGCAACTCACTCCAGTATTCTCGCCTGGAAAATTCCATGGACAGAGGAGCCTGGCAGGCTGCAGTTTACGAGATCACAAAGAGTAGGACGTGACTGAGCAAGCATGCATTCAATCAGAATAATTCCATAGGAATTTTTTGGAAGACAGACCTCAGTTCAGTTCAGTCGCTCAGTCGTGTCCGACTCTTTGTGACCCCATGAATCGCAGCACGCCAGGCCTCCCTGTCCATCACCAACTCCCGGAGTTCACTCAGACTCACGCCCATCAAGTCAGTGATGCCATCCAGCCATCTCATCCTCGGTCGTCCCCTTCTCCTCCTGCCCCCAATCCCTCCCAGCATCAGAGTCTTTTCCAATGAGTCAACTCTTCGCATGAGGTGGCCAAAGTACTGAAGCTTCAGCTTTAGTATCATTCCTTCCAAAGAAATCCCAGGGCTGATCTCCTTCAGAATGGACTGGTTGGATCTCCTTGCAGTCCAAGGGACTCTCAAGAGTCTTCTCCAACACCACAGTTCAAAAGCATCAATTCTTCAGTGCTCAGCCTTCTTCACAGTCCAACTCTCACATCCATACATGACCACTGGAAAAACCATAGCCTTGACTAGACGGACCTTAGTCGGCAAAGTAATGTCTCTGCTTTTGAATAT
>SJYA01008921.1:0-15680 GCA_006410615.1 Neotragus moschatus
GACACGACTGAGCGACTGAACTGGACTGAACTGAAACCACTGCAGATGGTGACTGCAGCCATGAAATTAAAAGACTTTTTCCTTGGGAAAAAATCTAGACACCATATTAAAAAGCAGAGACATTACTTTGCCAACAGAGGTCTGTCTAGTCAAAGCTATGGTTTTTTCAGTAGTCATGTATGGATGTGAGACTTGGACCATAAAGAAAGCTGAGTGCCAGAGGATTTATGTTTTTGAACTGTAATATTGGAAAAGACTCTTGAGAGTCCTTTGGACTGCAAGAAGATCCAACCAGTCAATCCTAAAGGAAATCAGTCCTGAATATTCATTGGAAGGACTGATGCTGAAGCNGTATGGATGTGAGACTTGGACCATAAAGAAAGCTGAGTGCCAGAGGATTTATGTTTTTGAACTGTAATATTGGAAAAGACTCTTGAGAGTCCTTTGGACTGCAAGAAGATCCAACCAGTCAATCCTAAAGGAAATCAGTCCTGAATATTCATTGGAAGGACTGATGCTGAAGCTGAAACTCCAACACTTTGGCCACCTGATGCGAAGAGCTGACACATTTGAAAAGACCCTGATGCTGGGAAAGATTGAGGGCAGGAGGAGAAGAGGATTACAGAGGATGAAGTGGTTGGATGGAACCACCGACTCGATGGACATGAGTTTGAGCAAGCTCTGGGAGCTGGTGATGGACAGGGAAGCCTGGTGTGCAGCAGTCCATGGGGTCTCAAAGAGTCGGACAGGACTGAGTGACTGAACCGAATTGAAAGAGAATGTAACATATAGTACAGGGAACTCTACTCAGTACTTTGTGGTGACCTAAATGGGGAGGAAATCCAAAACAGAGGGGATGCATGTGTATAGAGAGCTGATCCACTCTGCTGTACAGTAGAAACTAATATAACATGAAAAGCAGCTGCATGCGTGAGTGTATGCTCTGCTGTGTCTGACCCCATGGACTGTAGCCCACTAATCTCCTCTGACCATGGGATTTCCAGGGCAAGAATACTGGAGTGGGTTGCCATGCACTCCTCCAGGGAAGCTTCCCTACCCAGAGTTCAAAGCCATGTCTCCTGCACTGGCAGGTAGATTCTCTACCACTGACCCACCTGGGAAGCCCTGAAGAGGAACTATACTGCAATTAAAATTAAGTTAAAAAAGAAACTTGGTCATCAAAGAGAATGGCTTTTTTGTGCTTTTAATGTCTGTCCATCCTGGGTAATGTCAGCACAAGAAGGGAAGGGTCTTTAGGAAATGTAGATATTTCTAGCAGCTGGATGGATGTCCGGTTACATCAGACTTCATACATGACAAATTCTGGAGATCTGCCTGCAGGCAGTCTCAGCTGCCAAGCTGCGCTCACACCAGGGGCCCCTGCAGAGGCAGATGGGACTAAGGTAATCATTCTCCTCCTGACTTCTCCCTCTGAGCCTCTCTACATAATTCAGCAAACGCCCCATGGAAAGCAGCCACTGCAATTTACTGCCTGACCTGATGAGTGCTGCCTGGAGAGATGGCCATAGAACTGATGCATGAGACCCCAGGAGGGAAACAGCATCATGAAAATGGAGACCCTCAGAGCCTGCAGCCTGCTCAGCTGCCCTCTGCACAAAGATCACAGCTTCAAAAAGCCCTTTCTGGCAGCAGGAAGTGCTCTGTTCCAGGCCCACAAGCAAATGCACTTGATGCTATTTGGCTGGAGTTTGAAACTCCTGGGGTGTAAGGGGGATGGATCCTCTTAGAAGATGTGATTAAAGCTCTTCTGAATTTCGTTTTAGAGTTTTTCCAAATAATCTCTGTGGACTCCAGTCAGATCCTATGTAATAAACCCTTTAAAACAATAAGGGAATAATGAGAAAAATGATTTTCTTAGCAAAGAGGAATTAAGACGCAGACTTCCTCCCCCTGTTGAGAAAATGCTTCAAGAAGCCAGATTCAGGGCGAAAGTCTCTGGGGCCTGAATGTGGCTAAAACATTCCTGCTGGACACCAGGGTAGATACATGCTGTCTGCCAGAAGAGTATGGAGGTGAGAAATAGCAAGTACAAGATGGCACCAGGCAAACGGGAAGCTCTGTGCTGCCCTGTGCCCACCTTACCCTCAGCTCCATGTTCAACAACATGGGAAGTGACTAAGTTCACAGTACACTGGAGCCTGATGTGTTTGGGGGCAAATGATGAGAGGGTACACGGCTGAGCTGACCTGGTCCCAAGGGTGGCGGCAATTGCAATGGACCTAGACTAGCTAAAACAATCTTAAAAAGAGGACGAAAGCTGAAGGACTAATACAAATTTCAAAACGTACTCAAAAGTAACAGTAATCAAGACAATTTGGTATTAGTATCAGGATAGATATATAGACCAATGAACAGTATTGGGTCCAAAAATAAGCCTGTGGGACTATGGTCAACCGATTTATGACAAGGTGGTCAGAACCATTCAATGAGAAGAATAATGTTTTCATCAAATTGGTCTGGATAGACAGCAATACCAACAGTTAACACATATAGTTTATGCAAAATGGATCAAATATCTAAATGCTGGGCTGCCGTCTATGGGATCGCACAGAGTCGGACATGACTGACGTGACTTAGCAGCAGCAGCTGCAGTGCTTCTAAAGGTGTTATCAAGAAAATGAAAAAGCAAACCAACAGGCTGAGAGAGTAGCACTGACCTATGTACACTGCTGTTGCTGCTGCCTGTCCCACCAGGCTCCCCGTCCCTGGGACTCTCCAGGCAAGAACACTGGCGTGGGTTTCCATTTCCTTCTCCAGTGCATGAAAGCGATTTGAAAGTGAAGTCGCTCAGTCGTGTCCGACTCTTAGCGACCCCATGGACTGCAGCCTACCAGGCTCCTCTATCCATGGGATTTTCCAGGCAAGAGTACTGGAGTGGGGGGCCACTGCCTTCTCCAGACATATGTACACTACTGTGTGTGAAACAGCTAGCTAGCAGAAAGCTTCTGTGCGGCACAGGAAGCTCAGCTCAGTGCTCCGCGATGGCCTAGATGGGTGGGAGCGTGTGCAAGGGAGCCCTGAGTGGCAGGGGATAGATACACCTATAGCTGATTCACATTGTTCTACAAGGGAAACTAATACAACATCGTAAAGCAATTATACTCCAATTAAAAAATAAACTTAAAAACGAGACAATATTTGCAAATCACCTATCTGAAAAGGGACTTGTACCTAGAAGGCGCAACTCTTTCAATAATAAAAAGAAAACCTAATACTGTTTAAATGGGCAAAAGATATGAATAGACACGTCCCCGCAGCAGACAGGCAAGTGGGCAGCAAGCACATGGACAAGTCAAAACCACACGATACTACTCTTCATTGGGATGGCTAGAATAAAAATTCAGATAATAAAAAGTAACAAGCAGGATATAGAGCAATTACAAACTTCATTCAGGGCTGATAGGAATGTGAAATGGTACAGACAGTTTGGAAAACAAACTGACAGCTCCTTTAATGTTCAAGCACAGGGTTACGATAAGAGCTGCTTCCCTGGTGGCTCAGCTGGTAAAGAGTCCGCCTGCAACGCAGGAGACCTGGGTTCAATCCCTGGGTTGGGAAGATCCATCCCCTGGAGAAGGGAACAGAAACCCAGTCCAGTATTCTGGCCTGGAGAATTCCATGAACTGTATAGTCCAAGGGGTCACAAAGAGTCAGACACGATTGAGTGCCTTTCACTTTCAGTTTACTATATGATCTAGCAGTTTTCCTCAAAGGTATATACCCAAAGAAGTAAAAGATATGTCCCTAAGAAAACTCCTAGCTGATTGCCTGTAGCAACAGAATATATAACAGCCAAAAGGTGAACATAACCCAAATGCCCACTGACAATGAGCAAACAGAAGTGTTGTATGTTATCTGGCCATAAAAAGAAATGAAGTACTGATAACACAAATGAACCTTAAAATAGTACGCTGTAATGAGTGAAAGCTGCTGGTCAGAGAGGACCCTGTCCGACTCTTTGCGACCCGTGGACTGTAGCCCACCAGGCTCCTCTGTCCATGGAACTCTCCAGGCAAGAATATTGGAGTGGGTTGCCATTTCCTTCTCCAGGGGATCTTCCCGATCCAGGGATCAAACCCAGGTCTCCCGCATTGCAGGCAGATGCTTTAACCTCTGAGCCACCAGGGAAGCCCAGAGAAGACCATATAGTATGTATTCCATTTATAGGTCAATAAGAGACAACTTTATAGAGACAGAGAGCAGATCAATGGAGGTTAGAACTAGAATGAAAAGTAAATTGATAGCTAAAGGGACAAGGTTTCTTTTTGAGATGATGAAAGTCCTCTAAAATTGGCTCCAAAGAAGGTTGCACATAATTGTGAATATGCTAAAAAGCACTGAATTATACACTTTAAGCGAGAGAGTTGTATGAACGTAAAGTATATTTCAATTAATCTGTTAAAAGACAAAGAAAGGATGGCCTGTTTTAAAAAAATCAATGACAAGTGGTTGGGACCATAATAGATTGTAAAAGTGTTAGTCACTCGGTTGTGTCCTACTCTTTGTGACCCCATGGACTGTATGTAGCCCACCAAGTTCCTCTATCCATGGAATTCTTCAGGCAAGAATACTGGAGCAGGCTGCCATTCCCTTCTCCAGGGGATCTTTCCAACTCAGGGATCAAATCTGGCTCTCCCACACTACAGGCAGTTTCTCTACCATCTGAGCCACCAGGGAAGCATGGCTCCAACATGACACCCTTTGCATATCACCCGGCTGAGTTCTTGCCTTAAGAGGTAAGACTGTTCTTCTGCTTTTTTTCTTAACAGCCACGTGACATGGTTTGCAGGTGCGGTGTGACCTCAGGCTTGAATTGTACTTGTGCTCTCTAGACATTTTCCCGTCTGGAAAATGCTCAGACGCTGATTCTGGAAGGAGGATGAGTTACAGGTGGGACAGAGCCAGCCCCTTTGACCCATCTGGACCAGCCCATCTGTAGCTGCTGGAGGGTGAAAGAAAATCATATCAGCCACTGCATCTCATAAACTTCACTTTGTGGCTGTTTATAACAAAAGCTAACTCTTGCAAAAGTTTTTTTTTATGCTTTTGCTAAAAGAGAGCCCAAAATCAAATTTGTAAAATGCTTCTCAACTATGAAACCTTTAAAGCATTGCAGCCTCATGCATTTTCTTCAAATGCACACACATACACCGACACACACACTTAATACACACACATACACAGACATACATGTACACTCACACACACAGAAACATGTACACACACATACACACAGAGATACATGTACTCACACACCTAAATTTTAGGCTAACTGAACCCAGAGTAAATAAACTTCCCAGATTTTAACCCTGAATTATTTGAAACCTGAAATATAGTTCCGACCTGGTTTGCAGTTTATCGCACTGAGCTGACCACCTCACTGTGCTGTGCTTCGTTGCTCAGCCATGTCCGACTCTCTGTGACCCCCCCAGGGACTGTAGCCTGCCAGGCTCCTCTCTTCATGGGATTCTCCAGGCAAGAATACTGGAGTGGGTTGCCATGCCCACCTCTAAAGGATCTTCCAAACCCAGGGATCAAACCCAGGTCTCCAGCATTGCAGGCAAATTCTTTGCCATCTGAGCCACCAGGGAAGCAAAGTCCTGGGCTAAGAGGAATCCATTTCTTTGGCTAGCCTGGGCTTTCCTGGGCTTATTGAGCTGCATTTGCAATCAGAACTCACCATCCTGCAGTGCCCGCTGAGCTTTGGAGTGGCACATTTTTGCTGTCTATGTGCACATTAGTTCTTGGCAGGTGAGGCTACGTCAGTACTGAGTCTAGCTACCCTGCAGGGAAGTGACAGGAAAACACTGCCAAGACTGAGCAGCAATTAGGCCTGCATCACGCACCTGATGGTTCCTGTTAATGGAGACACTGAGTACGACAAAGCCTGTTTCTAAAAGCAGCCAACAAAGGATGAACAATGCAGAAGGTTCTGGGAGAAAGCAGGCTTCATCCCATCCAGAGATCAGTGGGATCTGAAGAGAAATCTTTATCAAAGGGGTTGATTGTTGTTATTAGTCATTCTCATTAAGCTGAGCAGAGCCTAAATTCTCCCATAGTCTCAACTGACTGCTCTTTTAAAATTCAATCAAAGCAACCTGGAAGAAGGTATCATTTAGCAAAGGTCTCCCGTGCACTACAGAGTTTGCATTCATTCACTCATCTATTTATTTGTTCAACAAGTACCCTGAGCGTATGTCTTGTACTGTCCCGAATGTCAGAGATACAGTAATAAAAACAAAGTTCTACTGTCAAAAGATTTACATTCTATCAGGGAGAAGTTGAAAATAGTAAAAACCACTAATGTTGTGTTTTATATGTCAGAGAGTGCTAGTCTGTTTAGATTCATAAATGAGTGGCAGAAAACCCAAAGAGGCAGGATATTAGAAAGTATAAAATCGGAGGCCAGGCAACCACAAAAGGATAAGGCCTTTCTTTGGCCCATTCTGTCATATTGCTCTGCTCACAGGTCCCCATTGCTGAAGTTGCCTCATGGTCCAATATGGCTGCTTCATCTCTAACCATGACATCTGCATTCACATCAGAAGGAAGGAAGAGGCAGAAAAAGAGCACACCTTTCCCTACAAATTCATATCCTTGAAGTTGCTAGTACCTCTTCTATAATCTCTTTGCCCACATGTACAAATAGTGAGAGCTGGAAAGGTACATTCTTATTTCCAAGTGGCTATGTTGCTAGCTAACATCCAGGGGCTCTTATGCTTCTATGAATAGGTGGACTACATACAGGAGATCCCACTGGAGAGTAACTTTTGGGAAAAGAACTGCGGAAATAAACCACAACTTCATCTCAGGGAATGAGGACGTCTTGTCCTAGCCCTCAAGATATTAATATGCTCACTGAATCCAGCTACTTCTTTCCACAGTACCACAAAATATGTACGATTGTCCTCATTAAGAGAAAAAAACAAGCTTTCAGAAGTGTTAAATGACTCTTTCAAAGCCCTAGAGGTGATGTTCCAAGTCTGACTGTAACGTCTGCATCTCATCCAGCCATACTAGTTTCAAAGAGGAGTCAGCCCATGTTTCAAAATGAGGGGAGTCTGTTCTCTCCACAAAGGCAAGAGAAGAAAGTTCTAGAGAGAAAGCTCACAGCTGTCGTCACAGACAGACGCTCCCAAGAGCTCCCAGCAGCAGAGCTCTGCCATGTGGTCAGCTTGGGTGAGTTGGGGAGACAGCCATAGTATGAGAATCTTCTGCTGCTGCTGCTGCTGCTGTTAAGCCACTTCAGTCGTGTCCGACTCTGTGCAACCCCAGAGACGGCAGCCCACCAGGCTCCCCTGCCCCTGGGATTCTCCAGGCAAGAACACAGGAGTGGGTTGCCATTTCCTTCTCCAGTGCGTGAAAGTGAAAAGTGAGAGTGAAGTTGCTCAGCCGTGTCCGACTCCTAGCGACCCCATGGACTGCGGCCCACCAGCTCCTCCGTCCGTGGGGTTTTCCAGGCAGGAGTACTGGAGTGGGGGGCCATTGCCATAGGAGTTGACAACGGAGTTCTACACCTGGCTCTTTCAGTTGTAACTCTGTGTTCTGACCCAGCTGCCGAACTTGCTTAGGTCTGAGCTGCTTTATGGTGAAGGGGGTAAATCACAGCTGTTTAGGCCATCAAATGAGATGATGCACAAAACGCACTTGGCAACTGGCCCAAGTTCAAGAATGGTTCAGTAGCGGTAAGCACATGGAGGAGAGCCCCGAGCCAGGACATCCAGATCCGCAAACGTGACAGAGGCGGCATGGATCCAGCTACTCCCCGTCTCTGTCTCCCGAGAGAGTCGACGATCGCCATCAGCTTTCGGCTTCTCTCCCTGTCTCCGGCCACAACTAAGAGCATCCAGGCAGTACACAGCACCCTTTCTTCCTTAGGAACCCCTGGGCAGCCCCCAGGCTCACAGAGAACACACTCCTAGCTCCTTCCTCGCAGCCCATCCTGACTTCGTGATTCTCCCCTGACATCACCGTCTTCACCTCCCAGATCCCAAGGCTGGTGACATGACAGCCCCTTCTCTCCTATTGCCTCAGACCAGCTGGCTGTAAAGCTCTAGTATTCTTCTGCCAAGCCTCCCCACCAATGCTTTCTTTCCCACCTGCCCTGTTCCCAGCTGACTCCAGTTCATCTTAATTAACTTCCAGCTAAAGAACAAGAGTCACCTTTTAGTTGACCATTTCTGCTCCTGTTTCTTATTGCTTCCCTTTGTTCCCTAGTTTTCCACGCCAGAATCTAAACCTCCCTTGGTTTAACCCCAAACACTGTCTCCAAGTGGATGCCCCCATTACTCACCCTGCACCTGTGTGACAGTCCAGCTCTTCTCAAATGTGGTTTGCATTACTCATCTCCATGACTCTCCCACCACCAGAAGAGCTCACACCGTTGATTCACCTCCAATGAATACACCTGGTTTAAATGCCTCCTTCTCCAGGAAGCCACCAAGGCAATCCGTCATCTAAAACACTGGGTGTTTCCTCCTAAGCCTTACCATGAGTAGCACTTACGGTATCTTATGTAAGCTTTTATTTGGGCTGCACGTTATTCATCTATCCAGCTGAAGACCTTGTGACTAAAGAGACACCCAATGACAGTTGCATCACACAGCCTTTTGTTCACCAAATTACCTCACTGTGTTGCTTTTACATCTCTTTGTATGTGTGTCCATCTGACACCAGACTTACTGACATAAGGGACCAGGCTCAAGTTGGGGTCCGGACACAGGCCCTCATCAAATGTGCACGAATGAAAAGGGATAACGGTGTGAGTCTGAATCCAGGAAAAAGTCTCCCATCACTTCCATTACACATCTTCACTGTAGGCAAGAAGCAGTCCAACTGTTCCAAGGGAAAATGTGAGAAAATCAAAGCACGGTGCTCCCTCTGGTAAAGTGACCCTTTGGATGACATCGGTCACGAGCTGAATGTCCAAGACCAGGGAAATTGCCCAAGTCCAGCGGGAGGGGAGCACGTACACCAGAAACCCCTGGAGCAACACTGAGTGTGTTCAGGCAACTCGGTGTCTTCAAAGCAAACATGATAACAAACTACTCGCCTCTGTAAAGTGCACACATGCTGAGGAGAGCTCAGTCCTTTCTCTCAAAAGAACCATTTCTAGTAAAGAGAATGAATTCATTGTTTTTAGAAGTGGTGAAATGCTTCTAAGCAAGCAAAATGCAGATCAACAGAATTTGGTCCCCCGTGATTCAAAAGCTCCGTGCCACGGCAGAAGTCATTCTATGCGTCCATGTAAAAGTGCCTTCTCATTTGTGAAGATGATATAAACACACAGAATTATCAGATACTTCATTTTTGGCGATATCATCTTAGTCTAGGCTTTTATGTATGTGCTAATGTTTTGTAGAAGTAGCAGACTGAAGTTGTCATGCTTAACCATATGGTGTCACACAGGTGATATATTAATTTGCAGATGCCCAGAAACTCACAGTTTGAGAACTGAGACATCGTTGTGCCTCCTTTTGTCTCTTAGCAGAAAATTGATGGGGAAATCTTCCAGATTATTCTTTATATTTTGGGCTTCCCTTGTGGCTCAGTTGGTAAAGAATCTGCCTGCCATGCAAGAGACCTGGATTCAATCCCTGGGTTGGGAAGATCCCCTGGAGAAGGGAAAGGCTACCCACTCTAGTATTCTGGCCTGGAGAATTCCATGGACTGTATAGTCCATGGGTCACAAAGAGTTGGACATGACTGAGTGACATTCACACTCTTTGTATTTTAAGTAAAATAGCGATATAAATGACCGATGAGCACATCCTTTGAGGTTTGTTCCATTTTCTTTCTCAGTTCCTAAGATTTGCATGTCAGACAACTCAAGGAAATGAAAATTCTCATCATCTTAAGTAGTCTCTTTAAATCACATAAAGTTTTATTTTGTCTATACATAAACAGCTCCATCTTCTCTCTCCACTTAAACTGGCCCAGCAGACTTCAAATTGTAAACTCTGTGCTTCAGAAATGTGACTAATTTTTCCTTCCTGGGAGGACCGCTTTTCACCTTTGGACTTAACTCTCCCACTTAAGCCAGTCCCAAGGGAGGGAAAGCAAAGGGGTGCGATGCATGGCTATTATGGGTCCCTCCCTGGTGGGTCATGAATGTGCCCACAGCCTGCAGGTGATAAGGCAGCTGTCCAGACTCTCAGGATGTGCTCCGTTATGACCTGCATCCCTCACTACCTGGGACGAGGCACCAGTGCCCACAGAGGTTGGTGTTAGTCATCCCTGGTTACCAGGTAGCCACCACCGCCTCCAGCTTTCCTTCATACAGACAGACACACGTGCCCACAATGCACAGATGTATATTCCATATCACACATCAGTCTTGAACCAGAAGCCACAGATCACAGCCTGTTCAAACTGACAACCACTCTCAACTGAGCAAACAATCCTATCAGAATGTGACGCTGCAGAGAACCACCCAGCATCTACCCCTCTTGTCTTCCTCGTAATAGAAATCAACTTTATTTCATTAGGGAAGCCTCTAGCTCAGGTCTATATTTCTTAGCCTCTCTGCTAGCCAGGGTGACCAACAACACGTAAGGGCAAGTCTCTGGGTGGGACCTGGAAAAGCCTGCTTGAAGAGGGGACAGCAGCATGCGCCCCTTTTGCCTTTCCCTCCTTCTTCTTAATTCTCGTCTAGAACGTGGATGTGACAGGTGAGTGGAGCCCCAGCAGCTATTCTGGAGACCAAGCAAATTGTGAAGACTCAAGCCAAGTGAACAAGTGCCAACCATCAGTTGCTTCTGGGTTTTTACTACATGTGAAAATGAAGATGCCTAATAAATATTCTTCAATCAATGTGTCTGATGTTCTGTTACTAATAGAGAAATGTATCTCACAACTGATACAAAAGAAAAGGTGAAAGATCCAGAAGAGGAAGGAGAAAACCCCCAGAGGAAGGTCTCAAGGGGAGGAGATCATGTCAGTATCAAATGGATAAAAGAAATACACTTGATAAAGAAGCAATTTTCTTCCTCAAAAATAGGGACATAGGAAGAGAAGAATGTTGAATAAATATTTAGTGAGACCCCACTGAAGCATCTTTCAGACCTGGAAATCAGAAGTTAAACGTTAAGTGGGGGGTCAGATTCTCAGTGACGATTAGAACATGCAGAAACACACCAAGAGGAAGGTTGGTGCGGTTGGCAAGTGCATCGATTCTCATCTGCACAGCCCTAGGTTTCAGCCAGCGGGAAGCCAGCCTGGTGCAAGCTGACCACCCAGGGGCTCAGCAGTCAAACAGACCACAGGTGAGCCCCGACCTCACCCTGACTCACTCCCTGTACTTGCTAGATGGGGACAGTCCTGAGAACACAACACAGGACAAGGCTCAGCCCCAGTGCTTGGGCTCAAATCCAGCTCTTCCATCTACTAACCAGTGACCTAGAGAGACTCCCAAACGTTCCAGTCTTACTTTCTGTGCCTGTAAAAGCAGAGAGGCCATAATGTCGGCTGCTGGGTTGGTCATCATGGTCACAAGGAATAGCAACTCACTGCAGTATTCTTGCCTGGAGAATCCCATGCACAGAGGAGCCTGGTGAGCTACAGTTCATGGGATGGCATGATCAAACACGACCAAGTGGCTCACTCACACACACACACACACACACACACACGCACACACACACGTGTGTGCACACACTTAGGACCAGTGCCTGGAATGCACTCTACAGGTGTCACCTCTGGGTGTTACCACCTAGCAAGATGATCGACACACAGTGCTTAGTCCAGCAGGGATGAAAACAGGTGACCAGCGGCCACCAGGGAACAAAGGCAATTTGGGACTTAGAAGGGCTGACCCAGAGGCTGGGGAAGCGAGAAAGGGCAGTGGGCGGGACTCCCTGGAAGGGCCCGGTCACCGAGGAGCAGTGGTCTGGGACTGCGGGCTATTCTCATGCCCTATACATTTCAGAGAAGCGATTTCTTTAGCCACAGGCTCCCCATGTAGCTCAGCTGGTAAGGAATCCTCCTGCAATGATGCAGTTCAACTCCTGGGTTGGGAAGATCCCCCGGAGAAGGGAATGGCTACCCACTCCAGTATTCAGGCCTGGAGAATTCCATGGACTGTATAGTCTATGGGGTTGCAAAAGCCGGACATGATTGAACAGCTTTCACTTTCAAAAGGAAAAGGCCAAAGGATGAGTGACATGTTCCCAAGTTTCTTGAGCCTGAAGGGGTCCTCCAGGGGCACTAGGAAGTCTCCTGCTTTGATTGGAAACAGAGGACAAAGGAAAGTGGTGTCCAACCAAGCCCCACGGCCACTGAGCACAGGCAGGACGCCCCCCCCCCCGGAGGCTGGGGGAGGAGGGATGATGTCCGGGAGGTGGTCTGGCTGAGTGCAGAGAGGCAGGGAGTGCAGATGAGACTGAGGAGAGATCTGAGAGGAGCTCAGAGACAGCAAGAGGCCTGCGGCTGGATGGGGGCAGGGACACAAACCTCCAGTCTGAAGCAGAGGTTGGGGGGCGCGGGGTATGGGGAGGCACAGGGATGGGGCAGAGACGGGGGCAGGGCCAGAGCGCCACCCTCCCCGAGAGACCACGCCTCAGAAAGTCAATCGCAGACCCTGTGTGTCCTCCTGGCCCATCAGCCCCACTTTTAGCCGAATCCTCCTGTCTCCAAAGCAGGCAGGCTAAGGATGCAATGCTGGCTGAACCCGGGACCCGCAGAGCCAGAGCCTGGGAAAGTCCCAGGAAGAGAAACCTAGCAATGATCAGACTTGAACCTGATTCATTCTTTGCAAACACAAAGAACATTTAAAAACAAATTAGAACACCAGCTCTAAGGTTAAACACAATGTTTAGCTGTTTAGAAATATGACTTAAGATACCTTAAAGAGTTATAAAAAGAAGGCCTGGAACCTGAGACAAAATAGGATGCCCAATTATTAATAAAGGAGTGAATTTCGAGTCTGGCAACGTGAGGGCTCCTGGAAATCAAAGCCTGAACATTTCAGGACCACATGTGCATCTCTGAGGTGGTTCTGTTGGGTTCCCTGCACCAAGGCGTCCAGGACTGGCTCTCCCTGCCCCCAGGTTCCAACCCTGAGATAGCACGGATGCTGAGCCCAGGGCAATCCTGGCAGACAAAGGACCCAGGCGGTGTTCCCCAGGAGTGTCAGCTCTCACTGGAACCAGGTGGGTCTGGCACAGACAGAGCTCCTGGCAGGGAGGAGGCAGCTCCTATCAAAGAAGAGACAGGCAGTAGCTGCAAAGACACAAGGCAGGGAAGTGCTGAGCCTCGGAGAGGCCTGAGGCCCTATGCCCTGGCCAGGAAGGAGGGCAGTGCGGACGGCCTGGTGGGGTGCAGTCATGGCTGCAAGGTGTCCAAGGAAGCAGGAGACAGCGAGGCAGGAAGAGGAGGGGTGTTGAGAGGGTGTGGGGGACCCCAACCTGCCATCTTCACAGTGTCCTCCAGGCCCGCTGGCACCCAGTTACCACTGCTCACATCTGAGCTGGACCAGACTGAGGCTGGAAGGAGAGGAAGATGCTCTTCTCACTAGATCCTGGAACTTAGGCAAAATGAGATCACCCAGGGCCCAGAGGATCAGCCTATGGAAAGAACCATCCCCCAGTGTGTGCAGAGCTGGCCCTCACCAGGCCTGTTCCCAGCCCATCCCACTCATGGCCTCTCTAGCTGACGCAGAGCCACACCTTGGAGGTCAGGGAAAGGGCAGGGCTACGGCCTGAGCTGCCTTGGGGACTCTGAGTTCCAACCTCAGTTCTGCCTGCATGTCCAGCCATCTCTGACTGCCTGAAAACATGGGGGAAAGTAAAGGTGAGAAGGTGCTTCATGACCAGGGCCTTGTCTGGGGACGTGATGTGCTGTCATCCCCAGGCAGGGGGTGCTGCCAAACAAGACACAAGACAGGCTCCACTGAAAGAGTGATCCACCCCAAAATGAAAAGAATGCACGCTTGTGAAACCCAAGGTAAGGCCCCAAAACCCGTGGTTGTTCAGCCATATTTATTGTTCAGTTGCTCAGCTGTATTTGACTCTTTGCAACCCAATGGACTGCAGCACGCCAGGCTTCCCTGTCCTTCACTATCTCCCTGAGTTTGTTCAAACTCATGTCCATCGAGTCAGTGATGCCATCCAATCATCTCATTCTCTGTCATCCCCTTCTCCTCCTGCCCTCAATCTTTCCCAGCATCAGGGTCTTTTCCCAGCAATATTTAAAAATCAGCTATTCCCAGGGCTGATTTCACTCAGCCCAATGATTCTCCTTAATTTCAACATTAAATCAAAGCATTCTTTAGCTGGTGTACATTTATCCCTCTTAAGTGTTCTCACATCATTTGTAGAGATATGTTTATTATGCAATCAAGAATCCAATGCCCTTTAAACAGTCTCCCCATGGTACTTTTCCCTGTACTCAGAGACTTCTCTATGACCCCCAACCAGAGCAGTCCCCTCTCCTGGACCCATGGTTGCTACCTCCCCTGAGATGCCCACCTACCAGGCCTATGGATGCCACAGGTGCCATGAGCTCCATTCCCCAGACTGATGGGCACCCAATGGGAGAGACTCCATCAGGCCAACCTGGTACCTCCCATTGAGCTCAAGTGCACACCTCTGCCCAGGAGATGTGACAAAGCCCTCGGTCCAATCATCTCCTAGTCTGCAGGCCTCATGACAACTCATATTTTGACAAATGCATTTAAAACAGGAGGGATGGAGGAGGTGGCAGGATGGGCATGCAGCAGGATGCTGGGCTGTGAAGCTCAAAAAGGACTTGGGGAAGGGCTTGTCCTTTGGAGGAACATTCTCTGATTGGGGGGCTCTTAAGATCTGCCCCTTTGGGTCCAGGAAAGAAATTCAAACGAGCAAAGGTGGAGAAACCAACACAACATTGTAAAGGAATTATCCTCCAATTAAAAGTAAATAAATTCTTCTAAAAAGAAAGGACCTAAAAACCATACACAAAGATAAACTCAAAACGGATTAAAGACCTAAATGTAAGGCCATAAACTATAAAACTTTTAGAGGAAAACACAGGCAGAACGCTTGACGACATAAATCAAAGCAATATTCTCTATGACCCACCTCCTAGAGTAATGAAAATAAAAGGAAAAGTAAACAAGTGTGACTGTAAAGCCTCACAGCCGCCATGACTAGCTTATTTAAAGCTACTAAGCCAGGAAAAATTCCTGAGTCATTCGGACTCCGTGGGCTCAAGGCCATCAGGGATGACATAATGGAGACCCTATCAGAAAATAACTCCACCCGCTCTTGGTACAGACCAATCCGTAAGAGATACAAAACCCTAAACCTGCGCACACATATTGTATAACCAATCAGCTTATGCCAAATCTCTGTCTTTGTCTAAAACCTATAAATACTCCTCTAATTCTAGATTCGGGGCTCTCTCACTTCTCTCCACTGCGTTGGAGGGGGCAGAGTGCCCTAACTCGAGTTAGCAATAAACTCCCTTCTTGCTTTTGCATTACTGTGGTGGATTTGTTCTCTTGGTCTATTCAGAGACTTGGGCTTGGAGCATAACAGTGACCTGATTAAACTTAAGAGCTTTTGCACAGCAAAGGAAACTAAAAGCAAGGTGAAAAGACAACCCTTAGAATGGGAGAGAATAATAGCAAATGAACCAACTGACAAAGGATTAATTCCCAAAATATACACACAGCTCATACC
>SJYA01008922.1:0-15347 GCA_006410615.1 Neotragus moschatus
AAATAAGATAAACAGATAATTACCAGGTACATAAAAAGATGCTCAATGCTACTAATTATTTGAGACATGCAAATCAAAACCACCTAGAGCTATCACTTCACAGTGGTCAGAATCTCTATCATCAAAAAGTCTACAAATAGTAAATGCTAAAGGAAATATGAAGAAAAGGGAATCCCCATACACTGTTGCTGGGAATGTAATTTCATGCGATGGCTATGAAAAACAGTATGCAAGTCCATTAAAAACCAAAAATAGAACTACCACATGATCCAATAATTCTCCTGGTTATATGGCTGAAAAAATCAAACACTAATTTTAAAAGACATATGCAATATAATATTCATATCAGCACTTGATATATGAGCCTAAACATGGAAGCCACATGAGTGTCCATTAACAGACAATTTTCTTAAGATGTAGGATATATGTACAAAGGTATATTACTCAGCCTTTGAAAGAATAAAATATTGCCATTTGTAGCAACATGGATGGAACTAGAGATCATTATTCTTGGTGAAATATGCCACACAGAGAAAAATACTATGTCAATTATACATAGAATCTAAAAAAATAATACAATTGAATCTATATACAAAACAGATTGACAGATATAAACAATAAAATTATGCCTACTAAAGAGCAGGGGGAGAGCAACCAATTTAGGAGTATACGGTAAGAGATGTAAACTACTATACATAAAATATGTAAGCAACAAAATTCTACTGGATAACACAGGGGATTATACTCAATATCTTGTAATAATCTATAATGGAATATAATTTACAAAACTACTAAATAATTATACTACAGCCCTGAAGCTCTAACAGAAAATTGTAAATCAACTACACATCAAGATAGATGGATAGAGATAAATAAAAAATTTTGCACCTTGACCTCCCATTTCTTTTTCTTTTAATACATGGCTGTGCTGGGTCTTCTTGATGCACAGGCTTTCCTCTGGTTGCAGAGACTGGGGCTACTCTCTAACTGAGTTGCACACGCCACTCGTTGAGGTGGCTTTTCTTGCTGTGGGATGGAGGCTCTGGGGCACGCATGCTTCAGTATTTGCAGTGCATGGGGCTCAGTAGTTGCAGTTCCCAAACACTAGAACTCAGGCTGAATAGATGTGATGCATCACCTTAGTTGCCCCACGGCATGTGCCATCTTCCTGAATCAAGAATCAAACCTGTATCTTCTGCGTTTGCCAAGTTGATTCCTTACCACTGAGCCACCACTGTAGCCCCAAACCTCTCATTTCTTAGATGGCAGCATGATATATTTCCCATATTGTTATGTGAAGTAAGAAAAACTACTGAAAATTATATTTTAAAACAGCTATTCAGTGTCTAGAAAATGCCCTAAAGGTATACAAGCAAGTAAAGACACATTTATTCCCAAAATACATTAACAGAAAAATCATTGAACTCTTATGCCATTTAAACCTAAAACATCTCCCTCTCTCACTCACCATCCTTATTCAGAAAACTAGACTTCAAGTAGGTTCAGAAAGAACACAAGTTTCACACTACCCACAGGTCCCATTTGAGTGTTATGATATCTTCTTAGAGGACTCAAGTCACTTGAATTTCTCACACACACTCACTCTAGCTATGGGTTATAGCGGCTAAGTTCCAGATAAATGGCCAACAAAATTCTTCCTTCTGCCACCCAGTCCCACTCATAGGCCAGAGGTTCTATTCAGGCACAGCATATTTGAGAATACTGAATCCTAAATAGCTATTTCCTAGCTCATTTATAAAATGGAAGTTCCATGAAGAAAGGGTAAATTAAAAATAGACATTACTATTTACATATAAAAAAGGGATGTCACAGAGAAAGAAGTGTGCCACTGTCCCTGTCCCCAGATGTGAAGGCAAAGTTCAGAGTATGATCAGATGGAGACTTAAGGATATAAACACTATTCTCAAGGAACACAGTTTATTTGAATTAGACTGTGGGAAGGTCAAGCTTATAAGTGCTAACAAGTTATGAATTGTTTGCTGATAAGCAGTTAAGAAGAAAACTGGTTGCTTCATGACAGATACAAGCTAAACATTGGCAAGCAAGTTTATCAGAGGAAAACACAGCTATGAAGAGCATTCCTGAGGTCAGAACATACCTCAGACATTGACTTCTCAAACTATCCTTGCAAAAGAGAATGAACTTTTGGGGATCAGTTTCTGAAGCAATTTATGCCTCCAAGATATTATCAAAAACTGTAGCATAATCACCCAACTGGTGAAAGCTAATGGTATGAAAAGACACTGTTAAAAGGAGAGTGTTACTAAAAACAATGTCAACTCAGGGAATGTGAATATGCCCAAGGTTACACCCTCCAAACAGCTGCATTAGACACTTTACACTGTAGGAGAAAGAGACTTAAAATAGTCCATGGAATCACTAAACATATATCAGTAACAAGATATGGAACCAGAATTGCTACACTGCACTGTCTAAATGTAATACTTTGACAATAATTTCGCAATATATTAAAGAAATCAAATATGTAACCTAAATGAGGAAAAACAGTCAATAGAAACTGTCTATGAGAGGGACTAATGGTTAGCTCTAACAGGGAAAAACTTCAAATTAGCTAATGTCAATGGGTTCAATGACTCAAAGGAAACTACTAAAACAAAACAAAACAAAACACTGAAATAAATAAAATGAGAAACTAAAATAAAAACATAAATTATCATAGGAGACTATTGGAATCATTATATTATTTCAAACAGAGAACTTATAAGAAATGGATAAATTATGGGAAGCATACAACTCACCTTCATGAAACTATGATTAAAGAAGAAAAGTATAATATAAAGGTCCTATCTAATAGAGTCTATAAGTACAAGATAGAAATCATATTTTCCAAATGTAACAAATGGAAATTTTGGAATTGAAATTACTATATCTGAAATGAAAAATTCACTGGAGGGAGTCAACAGTAGATTTGAAGAAGTTGATGATAAAGCAAGTGAACTTGAAGATAGATCAATAAGATAATATAATCCAAAGAACAGAGACAAAAAAATGAATAAACAATAATGAACAGAGGCTTAGAAAATCAGCCTCTGTTGGTACATAATAAAGCAAACTAAAACTCACAAAAAAGGGAAGTGCCAGGAAAAAAGAAGCAAACTAAAATAGTCAAAGGGCTTCCCTAGTATCTCAGACAGTAAAGCATCTGCCTGTAGCACGAGAGATGTGGGTTGGATCTCTGGGTCAGGAAATCCCCTGGAGAAGAAAATGGCTACCCACTCCATTATTCTTGCCTGGAGATTCCCTTGGACAGAGAAGCCTGCTAGACTGCAACCCACAAAGACACAAAGAGTCAGACACAACTGAGTGACTAACACACACACAAAATATTCAAAACAAATAATGTTTGAAAACATCTCAATTATGATGATAGAAATATTAATCTACAAATCCAAATTGTCCAACTACTTCAAGTAGGATAAACTTGGATAGCCATACACAGATGCTACTGAAATGTTGAAATGCTAAAGTCAGAAAGTCTTGAAGCACTAAAGAAAAATAATTCAACCTCACAAGTGAATATCAACATACTGCTTATATCTCATCAGAAACAAAGGATGCTCTCTGGCAGTGAGAAGACATAGTCAAAGTCCTAAAAGTCAAAACTGTCGGCCAAAATTATATATCAAATGAAATACTTTTTCAAAAATGAGGGCAAAATATAGATAACTCTCTACCCAGATCTGCCCAATAAGAATTTATTGGGCAGAATTCTGTATCAAAGTGACTGCAGACACAAGAGGCTCTCACTTTTGTTTTACATTAGTCTTCTTTCTTAAATAATATAATTGATATAATTTACTTGTGTGTACAAGGTCATCAACATTTAGATGGGTGACAGCAAAGACAAAACTGAAGTGTTCTACAACCATTTCATCTGTTTTCTACATCTGCTGACTATTAATGTAATCTACTTTTTTTGAAGCATAGGAGTTATCATGTAACTTGCTGATTGATTTCTTCTGGATACAAGCCTGAGCAACAGCAAAAGGATACAATAATTCCTTAAAGTACTACATATGAGCAAGACGTCTATGAAATGGCTCTCGCTTCTCCTGCTGCTACAGCTGACTTGATACTTTACCTCTGGGAGTCGTGGAAAGGTGCCGGTGTGGCCAGTGGAATTTAGTCACTGGATGAATATAAAGACAATTCTGAATGAACTTGCTCAAAGGGTCATGAGGTGACTGTTCTAATATCTTCAGCTTCCACTCTCACTGACCCCAACAAACCATCTGTTATGAGGTTTGAGATTTACCCTACATCTTTAACTAAAGATGATTTTGAGAATGCTCTCAAGCTTCTTATTGATAAATGGATGCTTCTGGTGAAAGATTCCTTTTGGATCCATCTTTCAACAATGCAAAGTTTATTTTGGGAAGTTTCTGATATTGGTATAAAGATGTGTAAAGGAGTTGTTTCAAACAAGAAACTTATGACAAAACTACAGGAATCAAGGATTGATGTCATTCTTGTAGATGCCATTGGACCCTGTAGAGAGTTGCTGGCTGAGATACAGCACCTTTAGCGTACAGTCTACTCTTCGCCTGGCTATTCAATTAAACACAATAGTAGAATACTTCTATTTCCACCATCCTATGAACCTGTTATGTTTCAGAATTAAGTGACCACATGACATTCATAGAGAGGGTCAAAACTATGATATATGTTTTTTATTTTGACTTTTGGTTCCAGCTGTACAATGAGAAGAAGTGGAATCAGTTTCACAGTGAAGTACTAGTTAAGTCATGCTTCCCAGATATCTCAGTGGTAAAGTATCTGCCGCCCAATGCAGGAAACCTGGGATAGATCCTTGGGTCAGGATAATTCCTGGGAGAAGGAAATGGCAACCCATCCCACTAGTCTTGCCTGTAAAATTTCATGGACAGAAGAGCCTGGCAGGCTACAGTCCATGGGGTTGCAAAAGAGTCAGAAATGTTTAGCGACTGAACAACAAACAATACTTAGGTAATTCGTGTCTTTATTAGGTAGGATTAAGTCCTATCATTCCTAGTGTCATGGAAGGTAGTTCATATAAATAGAAATTAACAGAAACTTGTCTCAAGTGAAAGAGTGAAATAAAAACACAAAATGGCCCATCAATCTTTCAAATATTATGGAAATACCTAAGTTATAAGATAGGTTCAAACCCTGAAGACCATTAGTAGTATTGGACATCAGGAAGTCATATACAAAAAGCTGAAGCATTCTGCAAGTGACTATAAATCAAATACAAAATTTCTTTTTTTGTAATTAAAAATTTTTAAGTCACTAGAAATCTCATAAAACGTCTTGATAAATAAAGGCATAAACATTGAAAATTACACACATATTTGTAGCACAAATATCTAGGTAGCATTTAGAAACTGTTTCATCTTGTGTTGCTCAGTTTCCAGATATATTATATTACACTACATTGTGGTTATATTTATCAAAGAACAGATATATTTAAACATCTTTGGCCACATTATCTCAAGCTCCTTTAAAATAAATACCTAAAATATATACACACAGCAATATTTTCATTTGATCCAATATTTGTTTTGTTTTTATTTTCATTTTCAAAAAGGCCCACTACATTATCAGAAACAATGGAAAAAGCTGAAATGTGGCTCATTCGAAGCTACTGGGATTTTTCCTCACCCGTGGCTACCAAACTTTGAATTTGTTGAAAGATTGTGTTGCAAACCTGCCAAACCTCTGCCTAAGATCACCTGCTCCTCTTTATTTTTCTTAAACTTTGTATTTCAGTAGAATTTTGCATTCTTTATTTAGAAAGTTTGATTACAATAACTCAGATATGGGAAGCTAGATAAAGTGACCTTTCAGTTAGAAACTGATATATTTCTCTATCAACACAAATATCTGGATTTCATTTGTTGCTGCTCACTCACTCAGTCATGTCCAACTCTTTGTGACCCCATTGACTGCAGGATGCCAGGCTTCCAGTTATTGTTCAGAATAAACTGGAATATGTGGGACATTTTGAGAATATGTCAATTAAGTTACAACTTCATTATTCAACACATAATGAAGCATCAGACATTCATTAAAGGATATCTATCACTATATGATATCATATTTTATATAAATAATATAATGTTCAGTTCAGTTCAGTCACTCAGTCGTGTCCGACTATTTGCAACTGCATGAATTGCAGCACGCCAGGCCTCCCTGTCCATCACCAACTGCCAGAGTTCACTCAGACTCACATCCATCAAGTCAGTGATGCCATCCAGCCATCTCATCCTCTGTCATCCCCTTCTCCTCCTGCCCCCAATCCCTCCCAAATCGAAGTCTTTTCCAATGAGTCAACTCTTCGCATGAGGTGGCCAAAGTACTGCAGTTTCAGCTTTAGCATCAGTCCTTCCAAATAAATCCTAGGGTTGATCTCCTTCAAAATGGACTGGTTGTATCTCCTCAGGAGTCTTTTCCAATACCACAGTTCAAAAACATCAATTCTTCAGCACTCAGCCTTCTTCACAGTCCAACTCTCACATCTATACATGACTACTGGAAAAACCATAGCCCTGACTAGACGTACCCTAGTCAGGAAAGTAATGTCTCTGCTTTCGAATATGCTATCTAGGTTGATCATAACTTTTCTTCCAAGAAGTAAGCATATATTTTAATAATAATTGGATTATAACTGTATTTACTGTAGGATAATTACATATATGACATATTCCAGAATAAGTCCCAATATAGACAAATGGTGTGGACACAGTTTCTGCTACCTGACACTCTGCCTAGAAAGACAGAATTTAAAAAGTCATAAAAATTGCTCAAAAGTGTTATGAAAAGGAAAGACCACAATACTAAAAAAAATATCCAGCATGAATCATGGACAGTATATCTGATTCACTGATAAATAAAGTGAAATCTGAAGGATTTTCAAGAATAAACAGAAGGGATAGGGCAAGGGAAGAAGTAGAGTAGTAATGGTGATTGCCAAGAAGTCCAAGTTTAGTCTAACCAGGAAGAGACTAAGTAATGAGGCAGATCGTGCTGGTGAGAAGAGTTGGAAACAGTGATGTGAAACATCTAGTAGGGACATTGGGCCGAACATTTAAAGGATTAAGAAAGAAAGAGAGCAGGCAGATATTGCTAAACAAACAAATAAAAAGATAACAAACAAGATGTAGTCACTGAGTTAGATTATATAGGGTGAAGAGTGGGAGAAAAACACCACTTCACAAGTTGATGCTTGCCGGAGTCCAGCCCCAGTGTATCCAGGGAATTCGAAGCAGGGACGGTGTCAGCGAGGAAAGATTTATTTATTTAGAGATATAAAGAGAGATTAGGAAAGAAGAGTGTAGTGGAGAAAATAGAGGAGAAAAGAGGATGTATTCCTTGGTTTACATAGAAAGCCAATAAAGTCCCAAGACAAGGGACTTGCACCATCTATGTAGGCCACAGTTGCCCACTTGAATAGCGGAGGGTGCCCCACCTTGGACTCTCTCACACGTGGGTCTTAGAAGCCTAAACAAATAAGTAGACATGGTGAGCCTCTATGTTTCAGATGGGAATTCAGCCTGAAAAGGGAGAATAAAAAGAATGACCTGGGGGGGCCAAGCATCAGAGCAAGACCCATAACTTTATTTTCAAACGTAGCTGATATACCCCAAGTTGTACATAAAGAAATAATGGAATATGCAGAGTTATGCAGAGGCAGAAGTCCTGACCCTTATTGAGACCAGGCTTTCTTTTTGCATACCTTCCCGTATACAAAAGGTCTCAGATNCATCAGAGCAAGACCCATAACTTTATTTTCAAAGGCAGCTGATATACCCCAAGTTGTACATAAAGAAATAATGGAATATGCAGAGTTATGCAGAGGCAGAAGTCCTGACCCTTATTGAGACCAGGCTTTCTTTTTGCATACCTTCCCGTATACAAAAGGTCTCAGATGATTTACATTATCTTCTGGCCAAGAGGCCTGTTAACATTTTTATGGCTCTTTTCCTAGATAAATGTCTATCAACCAGAAAACTCGTTTTCCCTTGAAGTGTTTTTTCTTTAATCTTCATCACCCTCAAAGTACTAAATAAAGTTACATTTCTGTAGAACAAAGGTGCCGTGGGTTATAACAAAGAAAGTACTTAAAGATCTAATGTTGCTAATGCCAGGGCTACTACCTGTTTTTCCTATATACCAACTATATCAACAAATAAAAGATATGAAAACTTGGCAGCAAGTATTGGCTCAACAATGAAACCCTTAATCAGTTCTGTTCTAATGATTTTGACTCCTCGGAAGCCTCTACATTCCTAGGATGTTTTAAGCTTTCTGTGCCTCTCGTGGTTGGGAGGCTGAAAACAATCACATTTGCAGCTGTAAGAGTCCAGATAAATCTGTCAGGCAGGCTAGAAAGCCATCAGAGGGGTTTTTGGATTGAAACACTCTTATTATGCCCAGGAGACTTATTATCTAGAAGCTCTAAATTTTTTCCAGAAAAAGGTTGTGGGGAGACAGCCCCCTGTTAATGTCAGAGGAGTTGGTGAAAGGCATAATATAGTAAGGCAGACAGACTCTATTTTTGGGGTGGATGCTTGAGAAGATCCAGGGGGGTTCCCTCAAGGCCTGATCTCACCTTTGCCTGTCAGGCCTCTTTCTCATGACCTTTGCCACAGGCGGGATTCCTCATTCTGGCTCCCAGCAGATGCTCAGTTCAGTTCAGTTCAGTTCAGTCGCTCAGTCATGTTCGACTCTTTGCGACCCCATGAATCGTAGCACGCCAGGCCTCCCTGTCCATCACCAACTCCCAGAGCTCACTCAGTCTCACGTCCATGGAGTTAGTGATGCCATCCAGCCATCTCATCTTCTATCGTCCCTTTCTCCCCCTGCTCCCAATCCCTCCCAGCATCAGAGTCTTTTCCATTGAGTCAACTCTTCGCATGAGGTGGCCAAAGTACTGGAATTTCAGCTTTAGCATCATTCCTTCCAAAGAACACCCAGGGCTGATCTCTTTAGAACGGACTTGTTGAATCTCCTTGCAGTCCAAGTGACTCTCAAGAGTCTTCTCCAACACCACAGTTCAAAAGCATCAATTCTTCAGTGCTCAGCTTTCGTCACAGTCCAACTCTCACATCCATACATGACCACTGGAAAAACCATAGCCTTGACTAGACGGACCTTTGTTGGCAAAGTAATGTCTCTGCTTTGTTATATGCTATCTAGGTTGGTCATAACTTTCCTTCCAAGGAGTAAGCGTCTTTTAATTTCATGGCTGCAGTCACCATCTGCAGTGACTTTGGAGCCCAAAAAAAATAAAGTCTGACACTGTTTCCACTGTTTTCCCATCTACTTCCCATGAAGTAATGGGACCAGATGCTGTGATCTTCGTTTTCTGAATGTTGAGCTTTAAGTCAATTTTTTCACTCTCCTCTTTCACTTTCATCAAGAGGCTTTTTAGTTGATGCTAGATACAGGCAATAGTGAATGAGAACTAGACTACTGTGTTCATAGAGGTAAGAACACACTAAATCTTATAATAGTACCAGCGTTATATTGTTGTTGAGGGGAAAAAATGTGTAAGTACACGTGGAACATCCAAAATGTCACTGGTACACACTTGGTCCAGAAGAAATATTAACTATTATTTTGTTAATTATTTTGTTACTATAACATATTATCAATAACACAATGTTTGCCAGCCACCTAGATCTAATTACTAATTGAAGCTGAAATGATTTTCCTAATCATCTAGATTATAATATTCAGTAAACTGCTAGAAATTAGATATTCCATGGAGTATTCTAATGGCAAATTACAAAAGTTTACCTAAAATATTCTTAGTGGAAATAATTTAATAAGATTTACTTTAAATAAAATTTAGCTTAACATATTTAATATAAACTTTTTTAATAGTAGGACTTATTAAGATTTTGACAATCAGATGAACAAGATAAAATGGTAAAATGTTTTCATTAGTTTTGAGGCTCTTTTCCAGTGCTTTAGCTAAAATGAACACCCTTCAACAATATAAATGGAAGTATTTGTGAAGAATGTTTAATTACACTAAATAAAATATAAAATTTAGTTGTGAAGAAAGTTAATGCGGCCACCACAGGGAAGCAGAGATGTACCTGCAAACGGGACTCTCTGCTCGGGCAGAGCATGCTTGCAAACGAGGTGTTCTGCTAAGGAGTGTGGACACAGTCTTGAGATTAATGGTCCCTTGCAAACGGGGGAACATTCCCTTCTTGCGATAAGGAGGAAGAAAGGGCTCTAGACAGACTCTGCAGTAAACAGGAGGGGGTATTTATAAAAATAAATCACAGCTTGTTTGCGCAGTTCTTTTTCCTCCTGCCAGAGTTGTGTCTTTGTTTGTCTTTTGTGTGTGTCTTGTCTTTGTGTCATTTCGCTCGCAACATCGGCCGCCCAACGTGGGGCACGAGTGAAACAGAAAGGGTGAGTAACCCCGGGGGGGATTTTATATCCATAGCAGGGGAACTTTCGGGAAAATCATGGGGAATTCCTCATCATTACAGACACAATACATGGAGTTAGTCAAAGGACTTCTCCACTCCAGAGGCGTTAAGGCTTCAACTCGTCGATTGAGTGAGCTTTTTCGTTTGGTGGGGCAACATTGTTATCGGTTTCAATATCAAACTAAGTTACAGTTAAACTTGAAGGAATGGAAAATAATTCAAAAAAAATTATGACAGCAACATCAAAAGGGTAATGTAATCGATTTGAAGTTATGGACTTTATGTAGTGCTATAACACAGGCTTTCACTTTGCTATCTACTGATAGTGAAACTAAATCTAATACTTCAGTGAAGGGGGAGGCAATTTATGAGGATGTGCCAGGGGTTAGTGAGGCTTCTGCACCGCCTGAGGGTAAGGATACAGTTGAGCCTCCCCCTGTAACTGGTGAATAATCTGATAATTCTGAATCAGATTCAGAGGTTTCTTCGGTCTCGTCAGAAGAGGGCAAAGAGATTTTTAAAATGACCCATCTATTCCAGAAGTGGTGGAAAACTCGTAAAGATGAGAAGAAATCTACACCCTCTGCTCCTCCTTATGCTTCTCTTTTTCCCCGCTGCAGTTGATCGGCCTAATGTACGCAGGGAACATTGTCAGTTCTCTTTTCCTTTGTCTATGCTTTATGATGGTGATTTGCCTGCTCCCCCTGGTGGTTTCCTTGATCCTCCGCAGTTATTTCCTATACAAAGACAGCAAAATGCTAACGTCATAAACGTTCAATATACTCCCCTAGAATATAATTTTTTTAAAGATCTTAAACCTGCAGTTGCACAGTACGGTCCTCAATCTCCCTTTGTTTTGGCTATGTTGAAATCATTGGGAAAAGGCAAATTAATTATCCCGTTAGATTGCGCATCGATTGCTCAAGCCGTTTTGGAGGGATCTCAATGGCTGCAGCTCCGTAGTTGGTGGGAAGAAGCCAGAAAGCAAGCTGGAATTAATGAGGGACAAAATCCCCCTGGTCCTCTCGAAGATAAACTGATGAGAGAGGGCTGCTATCGGGCTTTAAGAGAGCAGGCTCAGTATACTGATCAGGACTTGCAACAAGTCCGCCAGGTCTTTTTACCAGCAGGCGCAGTGTGGTGCCTACTGGCCACGCCCAGCCCTCCTTTGTTAAAACAGTGCAAGGTCCCAATGAACCGTATACTGATTTTCTAGCAAGATTGAGGGTAGCTGTGGAACGAGCTGTAGGGAGGGATAAAATTTCAAAGATATTATTACAAACCTTAGCATTTGAGAATGCGAATCCTGAATGCAAACGCATACTAGGATCCTTAAAGAGACAGGGTGCATCAGTGGCTAAATTTATCAGAGCCTGCTCGGGAGTAGGGGGAACAAAACATCAGGCTAACGTTTTTGCTACAGCCTTGGCCAGAGCTATGAGACCACAAAAGGGAGGTAATTGTTTCCATTGTGGAAAACCTGGTCATGTGAAAAAGGACTGTTGGAAATTAAAAGCTGATCAAGATGCTATTCGTAAAGATAGATCCCTAACTAGAAAGAATAAGACTCCTCCTGGACCTTGCGGCCGGTGTGGAAAGGGGCTTCATTGGACCAATGAGTGTAGATGTAAAACAGATAAAATGGGCAATCCGATACTGGGAAACTATCCTGCGGGCCTAAGTCCTCCGGGCCCAGGAACAATACCGGGGACTTCTCCTCCCTATCCTCCTGCTGTCCCATCTGCCCCAGCCCTGTTCCATTACGAGACAATGCACCATTAAAAGGACCACAAATGATGATTTCGGACTTAAAGTCCGCTACTTCGGGAAGTGCTGCTGCTGATCTGCCATTAGCTGAGAATGTTCTTTTATCACCAGGAGGAGGAATTTACAAATTAAAAACAAATGTATGCGGACCACTGCCTAAAGGCACTTTTGGCTTAATATTAGGCTGCAGCAGCACGGCCTTGAGAGGTTTAACCATAATTCCTGGGGTAATAGACTGACTATGTTGAGGAAGTTTTAATTATGGTTTCTACTTCTACCACACTCTCATTGTTAGCTGGGGAGCGTATTGCTCAAATACTCCTCCTACCTTATCATCCTTTTTCAGCTTTTCCTAATGAAACAACAGGACGCTTTGGAAGTACTGGGCGACATATATTTTGAGAAATGCTTATCAAAGATTCTCGCCCTGTTGTCTCCTTGATAATACAAGGAAAAAAGTTTGAGGGACTAGTAGACACAGGAGCGGATGTTTCAGTTATTTCTTCCCAACAATGGCCCCAAAATTGGAATAAAGAAAAAAGTCCTCTTATGCTGACAGGACAGGGTTCCATTGCGGATGTCTGGAAAAGCACTCACCCTTTGCAATGTCAGTTTCATGATGGAAAATCAGTATTTGTAAACTTTTATATTGTTAACATACCTATCAATATAAGAAAAAGAGATCTTCTTTCCCCCTTAGGGGCTTCTGTAACTATCCCATCGGAAAACTAGTAACCACTGCTCAAATTCCTCGAGCACTCCCATTAAAATGGCTAACTAGTACTCCAAAACGGGTTGAGCAGTGGCGATTACCACAAATGAAGCTAGAGGCTTTAAAATAGTACAAGAACAACTCCAACTTGGTCATATAGAACACTCTACCTCCCCCTGGAATTCTCCTGTCTTTGTTATAAAAAAGAAATCTGGAAAATGGAGAATGTTAACCAATTTAAGAGAAATTAATAAATGCATTGAACCTATGGGAGCATTACAATTGGGACTCCCCTCTCCAGCTCTTATTCCTCAGAATTGGTCCTTAATGGTGCTAGATCTTAAAGACTGTTTTTGGGGGTTTTTTTTGTTTTGTTTTGTTTTGTTTTTACCATTCCTCTGCAATTACAAGACAGAGATAAATTTGCTTTTACAATTCCTGTTCTTAATCATGCTCAGCCTGTTAAATGTTATCAGCGGACAGTCTTACCACGGGGAATGACAAATAGTCCTACCTTGTGTCAAGAATTCGTAGCTCGTTCTTTACAGTCTCTCCGTCAAGAATATCCCAATTATATTCTATATTACTATATGGATGATCTCCTATTAGCAGCTCCTAGTATTGCATGAACATGATGAATTCTTTCTAAAAGTACAGGAAGCTTTAAGACAATACAATTTGCAAATAGCTCTGGAAAAAATTCAGAAAGACTTTCCTATTTCTTATTTAGGGACGGTATTAGAGCAACACAGAATAAGGCCCCAAAAGCTGCAAATTAGAAGAAACCACCTCAAAACCTTAAATGATTTTCAAAAGATATTGGGAGATATCAATTGGTTACGCCCGGTACTTGGAATTCTTGCTTATCAATTACAACATTTGTTTTCTACTTTAGAAGGAGACACAGCTCTGGATAGCCTCCGGACATTAACCCCATTGGCTTTACAGGAACTTCAGTTTGTTGAGCAACGACTTAATGATGGCTTTTTGACTTATTTACATCCATCTCAACCCATTTCATTAATAATATTTCATACCCCTTATTCTCCATCTGGTGTAATTGCTCAAGAAAAAAGATTAATAGAATGGGTTTTCTTGCCTAACAACTTTTCCAAAAAACTGACTACGTATATGGATAAATTAANTTTGACTTATTTACATCCATCTCAACCCATTTCATTAATAATATTTCATACCCCTTATTCTCCATCTGGTGTAATTGCTCAAGAAAAAAGATTAATAGAATGGGTTTTCTTGCCTAACAACTTTTCCAAAAAACTGACTACGTATATGGATAAATTAACATTTCTTATACAGAAAGGTCGTCATCATATTATACAGTTGTCAGAAAATGAACCACACCAAATTGTTACTCAGTTAACAACTGCTCAAATATCTCGATGCTTACAATTTAATGAAAACTGGCAAATTTCTCTTGCCTCATTTCCTGGTTCATTTTCTAATCACTATCCATCATCTAAATTGATTGATTTTCTTCGGACTAACTCTATGATATCTCAATCCCCAATTTCAGAAGTTCCAGTCAGAGGACCCACTGTTTTTACTGATGCAAATAAAAATACTGCAGGATATTGGACCCTGGAAAGCTCTAAGGTTCTTCCCCACTCATTTTCTTCTGTATAACCCACTGAGTTGCGGGCTATTTATTTAGTTTTACAAGATTTTCCCCAACTTCCTATTAACATTGTTTCAGATTCCCGATATGCTGTTCTCTCTTGCTTACAGCTTCCCCATGTCTCCCTTCTGCTGACCCTTAAAACAGCCATTGATAAGTTGCTTTACCAAGTACAACAATTACTTTTGCACCGTTCAGAGTTAATCTTCTTTACTCACATTCGTGCATATTCTGCCCTCCCATTATCATTCAGAAATTCTACAATTGATACATTACTTTATCCTATAGAAGCAGCAAAACAAGAACATCTCTTGCAACATACTAATTCCAAAGAGTTACAAAAATCTCATGCTATTACTCAAAAACAAGCTCAAAATATTGCTAGTCCTTGTTCCATATGTGCACCCTTTGCTTTGCCATTTACCCCACCAGGTGTCAACATGAGAAGACGACAAGCAAATCAGATATGGCAAATGGATGTAATTTATATTTCTTCTTTCGGATAACAAAAATGTGTCCATCATACTAGAGATACTTGCACACACTTTCAATGGGCCACTGAATTATATTCTGAGAAGGCTGATGCTATTATTACTCATTTGTCGTCTTGTTTTGCAGTTATGGGAGTACCAGTTAAATTAAAAACTGACAATGCACCTGCTTATCAATCTACAAAATTAGCTCATTTCTCATCCCAATACCATATAATTCATACTTTTGGTATTCCTTATAATAGTCAAGGACAAGCTATCATTGAAAG
>SJYA01008923.1:0-15176 GCA_006410615.1 Neotragus moschatus
GAAGGAAACTAATTGGGTTTTTGTGATCAATTACCAGGGCCAGAGTGACCGAAGGGCTTGATTGCCTCGATGGCTGAAATCGCAGCCAAGCACATCTCATCTCCCACAGCCCTGGCTCTGTGACAATGAGACTCGAATTCCCCGGCCGGTCTCTATTGTAAATACAACAATGAACTATGGGCTCTTTCTCAGTCTTGTTACCAGCAGCGTAAATTCACGTGTCAGCACGTGACTGTTGCCAGGAGACAGCATGAGCGCCAGTCCAGCACGGAGCCCCTGTGTCTCATTCTGGTGCAGAGGAGAGGAAGCAGCTTCGGCCGGCAGATAACGTGCACGGTTGCCAGGGGTTTCGACACCGCAATGAGCAGTCTGAGAGCTCTGCAGAGCTATGCTTGCCTTTCACGTCTTTGTACCGGACTTGATTCTTCTGTAAGGTCGCTGCCCAGGGGACAACCCGAAGGCCAACGGTGGGAATGAGAGACAAAAAGTAGTCTCGCTTTCCCTTCTGATTTTGTGTTTATATTTATTCATTGATTTGGCTGCACCAGATCTTAGCTGTGGAACATGGGGTCTTTAGCTGTGGCCTGTGCGATCTAGTTTCCTGGCGAGGGACTGAACCAGGCCCCCTGTATCGAGAGCCTGGAGTCTTTGCCGCTGAACCACCGGGGAAGTCCCTTCTTCCTGATTTTAGAACAAGGTCCCTACCTAGGTCATCCATGTTTTATGTTACCTCTCTCAAGACCCTCCTCTCCTGTTGAGTGAGCGCTTGGCCAGCTAAGCTCTTCTGGACATCACATCAAGGGCTAATGCTGCTCGGGTGTGGAGGGGGCGGCTGGTGCTGCTCGCTGACACGGACAGGGTCTTCCTCTCTCCCAGCGCGTGGGGGGCTGGCCTTCCTGACCCCCTGTGGGGGGTGTGGCCGTGTGACAAGGTGTGGAGGGTCCACATGCCACGTGTCATGGCCCCCAAAAAGAGAAAAGATTAGGGCAATCGTGCCTACTTNGGACAGGGTCTTCCTCTCTCCCAGCGCGTGGGGGGCTGGCCTTCCTGACCCCCTGTGGGGGGTGTGGCCGTGTGACAAGGTGTGGAGGGTCCACATGCCACGTGTCATGGCCCCCAAAAAGAGAAAAGATTAGGGCAATCGTGCCTACTTGGCAAGGTGGTGGAATGCCTCCAGCCCCGTGTGGACCGTAAGGCTGGTGGTGGACGCCGGGGTGTCCACAGGCCTGGAAGGGCGGCCCTCCTGGAAGAGGCAGCGCAGGGCCCTGTGTGAAATGTGGAGAGGTGGCCGGCCTGGCCTCCACCGGAGGAGGGGGGTCCAGGGCGCCGTGGCTTCCATGCTGTGCCCAGTCGTGGTAGACTTGGTCCTCGGCCTTTCCTCGCTCGGCTGTGGGGAGGAGAACAGAGCGCNGCCGGGGTGTCCACAGGCCTGGAAGGGCGGCCCTCCTGGAAGAGGCAGCGCAGGGCCCTGTGTGAAATGTGGAGAGGTGGCCGGCCTGGCCTCCACCGGAGGAGGGGGGTCCAGGGCGCCGTGGCTTCCATGCTGTGCCCAGTCGTGGTAGACTTGGTCCTCGGCCTTTCCTCGCTCGGCTGTGGGGAGGAGAACAGAGCGCGTGGCTGGCGAAGGACGTTCTAAGATGACAGGCTGTGGATCCTGGCAGAACTCCTGGGAGGCTTCGGGCTCCATCCCAGCAGATTCCTAATTCTATGTGAGTTACTCCAAACGCAGTCATCTTCAAAGATATTCACTGGCCCACGACATTTGAATTAATCAGAAAATCGGTCTCCTGGAGAAGAATCTCACCCTCCAGGTTCCAAATCACGAGGCAGCACCCGGGGCAGAAACAAGACTGTGAACTCGGTTGGCCTCAGTGAAGAGGAAGAGCGTGTGCATAAGAGCACAACCAGACTAAATGAAGCTTTCCCCGGGTGTCCTCTCCGCAGCAAGGCTGGTCCCTGCGGGTGAGTCTGGCTCCAGGGGAGGCAGCGCTCAGCCCGCGGGGTCTCCTGATCTCTGGCGCTTGGCCGGCTCTGCTCCCGAGTCCAGGCATGGGGGACAGGGTGGGTAGCGGGGGTCCCATCCTCCTCCAGTCAGAGACTGAGATACCAGGGCACTCTAAGCCCCTACCCGACCTGGCCAATAAGAGACAGGACACAGCCCTCAGTGGGGGAGAGGCGCCGGTCAAGCCTCCTGGTCGACCTCCCCAAATCCAGCTCTGACATGGACTCCGGGTTTGTTCAATGACCACGCACCCCCTGCCCCTCGCTGTGCCCTCCAGGGATGCCCAGGAGTCACCTCATGCACTTAGCCCAACTGTTTTTGCTGACCCGGCTTCATCAGTCTGACATCCACAACCTCAGATTTCAGCTCGTTTTGAACACATTTTCCCTAGTGACCAGGCTGTGAGCTGACCTCCACTGTCACCCGTGTGCAGACCCTGGGAACGCACGCTTGCCTTCCCACATGGGCGGACCCCCTGCGATTCCTGCCAGGCCTGGGAGAGGCGGGTGGGGTGGCCCTTCTAGTCTGCTGGGCTCACGCTTTTGGTTGGGCTAACCTGCCTGAACAGGCTGCTTTATGCCCGGGAGCACAGGCACGTAAACTGGAAAGGACGCAACGTCCCCGTCGTGTTGTGGTGTTTATGGGTGAAGTGCCCTGAGGCATCCAGCAGGCATCTGGTTTGTGCTGATTACTGATACCCGCTGGCTGGGTGACCGCCGTGCTCCCCACGGGCACTCGCGATGACCATGCTCACTGGCTCTCAGCCTGCAGGGCTGCCACTGCCCCAGACGCCCTAGCAGCTGGCAGTTTATGTATCGAAAGGGTGGCTGGGAGCTAAAGATGGCTCGGGCCATCCCGCCTGGGGTCTCCCGTCTGGAATGGGGTGCGCTTGGCCCTGTGGGAAGGTGTGCACAGCACGGCCAGCCTGGAGGGCGGCTCCCCCCTCCCGCCCAGAGCAGGGCTGACGTGGCTGCTTAGTCACAGCAAGTCACCCGGGGCTCGCGGTCTCTGTGCTGACAGACCCCCGGCACGGGTCCTTGGCCCAGTCACCGTGGGGCACCATCGCTGAAGCGAGGAGGGCCCTGAGAGCCTGGCCAGCACGTGTCAGCCATGCTGGGCTCCTGGGCTCCCCCGGGGTGGTCTCTGGTGGCTGCTCTGAAAGGCCTCCCCAGCATTCCACGAACTGCGCAGGGCTGCGATGAGGGTCAAGGGGAGCGTCCCGGGGGCACTCCCGCGGCCCCTCTGCCCCCAGCACGGCGTGTACGCTGGCGTCGTCACTTGGCGCCTCCATCCCCGACTCCGGCCTCGGAAGGTCGCCTCGGTGGCCCCCTACTTCCTCCCCAGTTTATTAAAACGATTGAAAAACGCACACGCTATCTTTCCAGAGTCTTTCTTTTCTTCTTCAGGTTATGAGTCTGTAGCTAGTTCTTGGTTGGATCTGAAAGTCCTCGGGAGATGGTGCTGCTCTCCTCTCCCGTGAACGTCGCCTTTCTCGGGAAATGGCCTCTCTCCCTCCCCAGCCCTCCTCTACTATCGTCAGGATAATTTGCCGAGAGTCTCTTCAGTCCTGTGCGGGGTCCAAGTTTCAGCTGAATAAACAGGCCGCGTGAGCAAATGGAGACTCGAGAAACACCCAGTTAGCTCCCTTCTAACACGCGGCTGTAACATAAGAAGTGTGTCTGACGTGGCTCTCCCGCATGGCACGTCCCTAAACATGCACGCCTCCATTTCAGTGAAATATTTGCCTTAATACAGCTAGTCCCCACTGTTCGCCCTGCAAACCACGCACGGCTCGGTATCCCCTGTCCCCTGGAGGCAGCCAGGACCCCAGAAGCAGGCCTTCCGACCCAAGTCCCACACGGGCAGGGCTCCAAGGATGAGCTCGCCTGACAGGAAGGACGAGGCGTCCTCCCAGGAAGGACAGGCTGGCAACCCCGCCCGCGCCCGAGCGGGTTTCCGCCCTTCCCTGCCCGCCCAGCCCGGCGATACACCCTGCCCCTGCAGGCCAGGCCCCCGGCCTGGGATGGCGGTCGGCACACACTCTGGGCTGAGGCTTCAGCGACCCCAGCCCCCCGCTCCCTCACAGGACGAGCCGGTGCCCCTCGCCAGGCCCTTAGATCCTGCCACCGTGGGAGCCCAGATGGCACCCTCACCTCCAGGCAAGAGCAGCCCGACTAAGTGACTTCTGCCCCGAGATGCCCCGGGAGCCTCTGTGGGCGCTTTCATCTGGCACCCCTCACAGGCACGGAGGTGGCCCCAGAGCAGGGCAGTGCCTTCAGAAAAGATAAAGGCCTGCCGGGTGAGTCGTCACAAACCATCGCTCCTGGTCCCGACCACACAGACGCTTGGGGCAGCGAGGAAGCCTCAAAACAGGCGACTGAGCAGCAAAGCCAATGCGGAAACCAGCCTGTGCTTTAAAAGACCAGAGAGCTTCCTCTTCATCCTCTAAACTGTATCATTATCTCATGAGCACACTTCTGTACAACCATCTACCAAGGCACGTGAATTGTGGCCCGAATCGTTTATCCAACCTGAAAGTGAGGTTGCTCAGTCGTGTCCGACTCTGCGACCCCCTGGACTGTAGCCCACCAGGCTCCTCCATCCATGGGATTCTCCAAGCAAGAGTACTGGAGTGGGTTGCCATTACCCAACCTAATAATTTCCAAATCGCCAACAGAGAGCTGAGAACGTTGGTGTGATGCTTACTTGACGAAGCTGTTCCCATAAGATGCCCCTGACTGAGCCATGGGGCCCCCCAAATCCTTCCAGCTTCCCCACTAAGTACACCGTTGTTAGGCAATGGCAGTTCTTTAACACCCGTGACATGGCTCACGGGGCAGAAATCGCGTGATCACCCGTGACACAAACACCCATCACGTGCAAATATTCCTTCTGTGTCCAAGACTGCTGTCGGACATTTTTGCAAATTCAACATCTCAGCTATTAAACTGAATCTTGATAATTGGTTCTTGGGCTGTCATATTTAATAGCCAGCTGAATTTTCTTTCTCCATGGAACCTCACACGTGTTGTTTGACCTAGTTTCAGAATGCCGAATTCAAAAGCCTTAACATTTCATTTTATCTTTTCCCTTTTCTCATCAAACCACAAGTGCCTTTCCACGTGATTTTCAGGCAAGCTGTAGCTCGTCTACGTGGACCAGCCACTGTACGTTTTCACTGGAAATTCCCTGTCTTGTCTCTTCTCTTGAGTGCAGTCTTCTGCTTTTCCTTCACGACTCCATTTATTTCTTTTATGTGCTCATTCACTCGGGAAGTATTTATGGAGCACCCGCCAGGGTGACGCGAACTTTAAGCACGTGGGATACAGCAGTGATCAAAACCAACAATGACGTGAGCAGAAATCTCTGCCCCGAAGGGCGGACAACGCAGAGGAGTGCGTGCGCGCTCAGTTGCTTCAGCCTTGTTCCCCTTTTTGTGACCCCAGGAACTGTAGCCCGCCAGGCTCCTCTGTCCATGGGATTCTCCAGGCAAGAATACGGGAGTGGGCGCTCATGCCCTCCTCCAGGGGATCTTCTCGACCCAGGGATCGAACCCACAACCCCTGTATTGCAGGTGGATTCTTTACTGCTGAGCCGCCAGGGACACCCGCAGCGTAAAGAAAAGAAGCAAAAAACAAGCAAAACAGGAAGGAAAACATGTGTTTAGAGGCGATAAGAGCTGTGAGGCGGGAAATCAGAGCTCGGAAGGGAGTTCAGGAGTTCTGGGGACAGTGGGGCTGCTTTGAAGTTTTAAACTGAATCTTCAGGGCGGGTCCCACCTACAAGAGTACATGTCTGAAATCTTTCTTCGTCCCTATCTGAAACGTCTTTCTCGCAATACTCGAGAGAGTACTGACAGCTTTGTGGGTGGGCAGTGTTTATCAAAGCCCATATTAAAATGTCTATCCTCTTTCAGATGACAAATTTGGTTAGAGAGGCTGAACTTACCTCGATACGCTTTTTAAATGCTACAATACCTCTAGCCACACAGGAGATAGGCTAAGATCCAGATCTTCTTCCGATTTCCTTTATTTTTATTCCTACTTCTTCAGACAGAGTATTTCATCACTCTGCTCTTTCCTTGGTGGATGAAACAAACATGAAGCTTTTTGAGAAAAGCTGTAACGTGATCAGTTTACACACTTTATTATATCATTCGGATATATTCGAATGTGGTCATTTTAGATGGTCTAAATTTAAACACCTGGGGAAAAAAAAGGAAAAAAAAAATAAAACACCTGGAGATTTTTATAAAAATTAGCAGAAGTGACACATTTTCTCTCTCCAATTAACGGCAATTAAGCTACAATTGCAGTGTGATCGTGACTCATGGACACCGATCATACGTTTCCAATTTATTCTCTGTGGGAAGGGTTTCCTCTGAAATTATTTCTTCAGGCGCTAAGAATATTGGTGGGTAGCAACATCTACCCCCTCCAGAGCCACGAAACCAACCAAACCATGGAACCGCTTCCAGAGCCTGCGCTCCGCACTTCAGATACAGCACCATATCCTTAAGTGAGAGAGATGAAGTATGGCCGAGGGGCAGAGACTTTGCTGGCTTGGCTTCTAGATTTTTCTAAAAGTTGCTTTCACACGTCAGTAGACGCACATTTTCAGTCAGGAGGGTCAAAAATCTGGGTGACAACGACTCAGCTGCGTCCACGTTATTTTCTTCAAAGTTCTAGTAAACATATCATGTCTGAAATGCCTGACTGATTTCAGCCACAGAGTAGGAGGCGTGAGAGATTATGANGGCTTGGCTTCTAGATTTTTCTAGAAGTTGCTTTCACACGTCAGTAGACGCACATTTTCAGTCAGGAGGGTCAAAAATCTGGGTGACAACGACTCAGCTGCGTCCACGTTATTTTCTTCAAAGTTCTAGTAAACATATCATGTCTGAAATGCCTGACTGATTTCAGCCACAGAGTAGGAGGCGTGAGAGATTATGATAGGACTTTTTCCACATTTTTATTTGATTATTAACACCCTTTAATAAAAATGTTTATGCTTTTATTATTTAAATATTTATGATACGAAACTGGATTATGATGTCCTTTACAATTTTTCCTCATTAATTATCACAAATATTCTTTATATAAACCATGCCGTTAGCAGAACAAGATTATCCTCTTGCTGAAATAGCTGGGTGATCAGCATTTTCATTTGTAGCAAATGTTGGCACCCTTTGCACCCAGACTTAGGTCAATGCCGATGGTTTTGTTGAAATAATCAACCTGCTTTTCATTCCAGGAATAGAGCTTTCCGAATTCGATCATGCACATGTCAAGCCCTGCTCCAAGCCTACCTGGGGTGACATGGCGTCCGAAGACGCTCCAGGTGGCAGATCTCAAAAAGCCTCTCTTCCTGGCTCTTTGAAAGACTCAGAGGAGCCTGCTCGTGAGGCTGGAAGGGAGCACTGACAGCTACCCGGAGCAGTGCTGACAATATTTCACTCTGAATCTGCGGTTACTGCTCACGTAAGAAATTCAGTGCACCCTTGCAGGAAAGCCTAAAGGTTTTCAGAAAACAGTGAAACAGGAAGCGAGCTTGTCCGTAGAGGTCGAAACGTCTGCAGCGAGTTTCTGCGGCCGCCACGAGTCTCCATCAGCATGGACATCGCTGTGCTGTCACGGTGTCTCAGCCGCTGTCACGCTGGTGACCACCCCCCGGGGAGGCAGCCTGGTGTCCTCGCCCTCAGCTGCTTCCTGAGGGCCTGTCGCTGCAGGGCCGAGTCTGGGTGCCCAGCTGGAGCTCGGGTGGCAGATTACTGAGTCATGCAGGGCGGCCTCCAGAGCGTGCAGGCGGCTCTTTTATCCAACCAGCAGAGTGGGGAGCTGGCTGCAGTCCTCTGTCCCCACCCGCCCCCAAGCTCTAGCCCAGAGGCTGGCACGGCCTGCGTGCTCTGTGGTCATCGGGGTGTTAGCGTAGGATGAACCTGGTATCCATCACGCCTCTCTGGGCACGCGGCCAGACTGCACGTCTCGCCCTGGGGAAGGGCCTGAGGTCATCTTCGTCACCCCAGGAGCACCAGATCCACATTGTCAGGAAATGGACCAGGGAAACGTCTCGAGCCACTTGCCCGGCTGCCTTCCTCGAGTGCTTTGAGGACGCGGTGAGAAGATGAATCCAGAGAGACTGCCTCACCTTCAGCCCCGAGGAACCGCCAGCACCAGATGCTCCGGCGACGCTGCACCCGCTTGGCAGCGCTCCCTCGACTTTTGGGTCTACCCGTCCAGATGCGAGCCTTCTTCCAGCCACATCTTGCCTCCGGGCACCTCCTATCTGCATACTTGAGGCTCGATTGCAAACTCGGTGACTCATTCCTTTGGTTTGCCCACTAAAGGCCTGACTTCAGTCAACTCTCTGCTAACTGGGGTCTGACAATTCAACCCAAGTATTTGCTTTTAATAAAGATTCTCTTTCTCCTGCGCCTTCCACGTGGACACGTTCCCAACACCCTAAGAGAAGAAGGCAGGCGGGAGAGTAACAGTGAAGCCGTGACAGTTGCGGATATGAGCGGCAGACTAACCTTGCCGTGGGACGATGGCACCACCGTGATTACTCAGGGTTGGAATTTCTTGCTGTCTCTCTCGACTGTCTAAATATTTAGACGCATGGGACCCACGCTATACATATTTCTTTCCCCAGTTACTTAGTTCTCAGCTTGGCCCACAAATAGAGAATGAGATCGTTTTGTTTACAGTGGAATGAGAAAGCCTTTTTTGAGAAACCCAGAGAATAGATTTTCTAAACTGGGCAGGATTCTTTACAGAAGTGGGAGACTTGCTATAGCTATTCTTTGAAGGCGAGTGGGAAGCAAGGGTTTTATCAGCCTTAGAGATGTTCTCTGGTGTTGATACTGGGGCTGACATCAGATCTGCAGTCACCGTGACCTGCAGGGTAGCGTCATCCACCCACAGCATCCGCTGACCCTGGGGACCACAGCCCGGGATCCCCATGCTCCTGCAGTTCACTGCACCCCCCCGTGAACCCCGAGGCTCTAGCGGCTCCACCGGCTCCAGGGGTGCCCAGGTCTGGAGCTGAGGACCCCGGCCAAGGAGGATGAACAGGAGGCTGAGGGACCGACTGGACATAGCGTCTCCCTGAGGCTGTAGGGCGAAGGGCAGCCAGGGGCCAGTCCTGGGGGCCCAGGGAAGGGAGGGTACCTCCGGGGAGATGCCCACGAGAAAATTCAGATAGAGAATGCGCAAGGGTCAGCTCATGCAGGTGAACAGGTCACCAGCGTGGTCCTCGCGAAGAAGTACCGGCTTGTGCGGCCTGTCCGTCTAAAGGCGGCTTCCCCTCAGTCACACAGCCCACAGAGTACGCCTGCCTGGTGGGTGGACACACGCCCTAATGGGGGCGAAGCGTGCGCAGGCCAGTTTGGTCATGTAGGAGGGGGACTGTCCCCCGTCCTACTCAGAACAGCATCTCTCAGCTCCCTGGCCCAGCGGCCCCTGCTTCTGAATAGGCGGCAGGGCCAGTCACCCTCCTGGGGCCCGTTCACGTCCCAGGGGCCTCTCTCCCTCGGCCCCTGAGACCCAGATGAGGAGGGACCACGCTCACGGTCCGCTCCCAGCCCCATCACCCCCAGGCGGCAGGCAGGCAGGGCCTCACGGCGTCAGCACCGACCAGGCCCCCAGGTTGGTGCTCAGCCACTGGGAGGCCCGGTCCTCCCCAGGAAAATTCCACCACCTCCTCTGGGATTGCGAGGCCTCCAGCCACTGCGGGGCCCCTGCTCTGCTTCCAGTTCCTCCCCCCTCCAACCCAAGCAGGCAGCTCACAGCCTGACCCCCGCTCCCACCACCCTTCCTTGAGCTCCTCCCAGCAAAGTCCCAGTCAGCCTCGCCCCCAGATGCCCGTCAGCCAGGCCTCTCCCATGCTCAGGAAGGTTCCCGCCTCATAACTGCTGACCTCGTGGGGCCCCAGCTCGCCTGGCCTGTTCCCCAGCCTGCAGGTGCCGTCTCCACCCAGCACGCCAGCCACGCCCGTCTCCCATTTCCTCCTGGCCCCGGTCCCATGGTCTTCGGCCGCCACCACGTCTCCAGCCTCTCCCCACTCCCCAGCAGAGACCACCGGGCTCCATGAGGAGCGTGGCCCGCCACCTCCCCACGCAGCAGCCCAGGGGTATGCCTGGGTCCCCACTGCACAGACTGGGAACCGGTCTCAGGGTGGCTAAGTGGCCTGCTGGGATCACACCCCAGAGGAAGGCCACGGCAGAGCCCACTGCCGGCTGGGGCCCTGGGAAGCCCATGGGCCCCCTCCCTAGCCTCTCTCCTCCAACTCCTGGACCAGGTGTGAGAGGTCCGCCCCCCCGCCACCGCGTGCAGGAAACGCTCTAGATACCGCAGCAAGTGCTCGGCCTGAACAAGCCTGCCGTGAGCAACAGTAGGAAGGTGTGAGTGAGAGGGGCCGCTGGTGCTCAGCACCGCACGAGTGGAACGATCGTGCTGGGACAGGAGGAGGAGCAGGCGCATTTGAGGCTAAGACGGCCCGGAGAGGGCGTGGTGGAGCAGCCGCATCTGAGCTGGGCCTGGAGTGACGGNTGGGCAGGATTCTTTACAGAAGTGGGAGACTTGCTATAGCTATTCTTTGAAGGCGAGTGGGAAGCAAGGGTTTTATCAGCCTTAGAGATGTTCTCTGGTGTTGATACTGGGGCTGACATCAGATCTGCAGTCACCGTGACCTGCAGGGTAGCGTCATCCACCCACAGCATCCGCTGACCCTGGGGACCACAGCCCGGGATCCCCATGCTCCTGCAGTTCACTGCACCCCCCCGTGAACCCCGAGGCTCTAGCGGCTCCACCGGCTCCAGGGGTGCCCAGGTCTGGAGCTGAGGACCCCGGCCAAGGAGGATGAACAGGAGGCTGAGGGACCGACTGGACATAGCGTCTCCCTGAGGCTGTAGGGCGAAGGGCAGCCAGGGGCCAGTCCTGGGGGCCCAGGGAAGGGAGGGTACCTCCGGGGAGATGCCCACGAGAAAATTCAGATAGAGAATGCGCAAGGGTCAGCTCATGCAGGTGAACAGGTCACCAGCGTGGTCCTCGCGAAGAAGTACCGGCTTGTGCGGCCTGTCCGTCTAAAGGCGGCTTCCCCTCAGTCACACAGCCCACAGAGTACGCCTGCCTGGTGGGTGGACACACGCCCTAACGGGGGCGAAGCGTGCGCAGGCCAGTTTGGTCATGTAGGAGGGGGACTGTCCCCCGTCCTACTCAGAACAGCATCTCTCAGCTCCCTGGCCCAGCGGCCCCTGCTTCTGAATAGGCGGCAGGGCCAGTCACCCTCCTGGGGCCCGTTCACGTCCCAGGGGCCTCTCTCCCTCGGCCCCTGAGACCCAGATGAGGAGGGACCACGCTCACGGTCCGCTCCCAGCCCCATCACCCCCAGGCGGCAGGCAGGCAGGGCCTCACGGCGTCAGCACCGACCAGGCCCCCAGGTTGGTGCTCAGCCACTGGGAGGCCCGGTCCTCCCCAGGAAAATTCCACCACCTCCTCTGGGATTGCGAGGCCTCCAGCCACTGCGGGGCCCCTGCTCTGCTTCCAGTTCCTCCCCCCTCCAACCCAAGCAGGCAGCTCACAGCCTGACCCCCGCTCCCACCACCCTTCCTTGAGCTCCTCCCAGCAAAGTCCCAGTCAGCCTCGCCCCCAGATGCCCGTCAGCCAGGCCTCTCCCATGCTCAGGAAGGTTCCCGCCTCATAACTGCTGACCTCGTGGGGCCCCAGCTCGCCTGGCCTGTTCCCCAGCCTGCAGGTGCCGTCTCCACCCAGCACGCCAGCCACGCCCGTCTCCCATTTCCTCCTGGCCCCGGTCCCATGGTCTTCGGCCGCCACCACGTCTCCAGCCTCTCCCCACTCCCCAGCAGAGACCACCGGGCTCCATGAGGAGCGTGGCCCGCCACCTCCCCACGCAGCAGCCCAGGGGTATGCCTGGGTCCCCACTGCACAGACTGGGAACCGGTCTCAGGGTGGCTAAGTGGCCTGCTGGGATCACACCCCAGAGGAAGGCCACGGCAGAGCCCACTGCCGGCTGGGGCCCTGGGAAGCCCATGGGCCCCCTCCCTAGCCTCTCTCCTCCAACTCCTGGACCAGGTGTGAGAGGTCCGCCCCCCCGCCACCGCGTGCAGGAAACGCTCTAGATACCGCAGCAAGTGCTCGGCCTGAACAAGCCTGCCGTGAGCAACAGTAGGAAGGTGTGAGTGAGAGGGGCCGCTGGTGCTCAGCACCGCACGAGTGGAACGATCGTGCTGGGACAGGAGGAGGAGAAGGCGCATTTGAGGCTAAGACGGCCCGGAGAGGGCGTGGTGGAGCAGCCGCATCTGAGCTGGGCCTGGAGTGACGGGTGTGCCCCTGAGGTCTGGACCAGCTGGCTTCCGGACGGGCCCATCCTCACTGACGCCTGCAGCTCCCAGGCCCCCTCAGTTTGCGCACATCTGCTTCTCTGCTGGGCTGCTGTTTGTTGCTGCAGATCGTCCCCTAAGATTTAGTAGTGCCTCCCCAGTGAGGCATGAGGGATCGTCCTACGGACACAAACACACCCAAGTGTTGAAACACACACGTCCTCCTCCTCACCCAGGTGCCAGAGTCCGCGAGCGGGCCTTCCACGTGCTGCTCACCGCTTGCAGAGCCACGTGACCCCGGGGGGCTGGCCAGTCACCTGTCTCGCCACTCATAGGCCTGCTCCCACAGTCCACCCATCTTGGCATCTTGAGAGGCAAAGAGAAGGGCCCACGTGAGTAGCCCCGAGTTGTCACTGAGTGTTGGAAACAGAAACGCTGGGTCTCAGTCTGAGCAGCTGCGGGGCCAGCAATTACTCTGCTTCAAGAGACTCGCTTCCACTTTTGCCCACAGCTGAGCGTCAGGTGGTCACGCGCAGATTCTGAATCTCTGTCCGAGCATCGCTGTGTCTGCTCGGTGCCTGCACTGAAGATCAGGGATGTCGAGCTTCACTATTCAGAGCGAACGCGGAGGATCAGCGTCAGGACACTGAAATGCCTCCTGGCACTCTGTCCTTGCACACACGCCACGGGGCCCGTCGAGCAGAGTATGTGGCCCCTGCTATCGGGCCACGTGTATGTAGGAGGCCAATGCGGCCCAGAACTTCTTCCAGCCCAGAACTCTGCGCCGTCGCGAATCAGGCCCTCATGAAATGCTCGGGGGCTGAATAAACGAACAAGGGACTGAGTCACCGAGCGACGTGGTCTCGGCCCTGCTCAGGCTCAAGGGACCGGGTCTGGCAAAGGCCGGCAGAGGAGTGAAACCGAGCAGGCCCCCATGGTTCTAGAGCCCCTTTCCTCTGCCTGCCTTTCGTCTGTGGAAAAACTTCAGCGAAGAATAAGTTTAATCAGCGAAGTGAGAAAATGCAGAAGCAAAGGAGAGCAGTCAAACAAGGCAAAACAATAGCAGTCTAGTCGGTGAGCAAAGCCAAGGGCCTCAGCTTCTCCTCAGGGCCGTGTCCCGNCGTCTGTGGAAAAACTTCAGCGAAGAATAAGTTTAATCAGCGAAGTGAGAAAATGCAGAAGCAAAGGAGAGCAGTCAAACAAGGCAAAACAATAGCAGTCTAGTCGGTGAGCAAAGCCAAGGGCCTCAGCTTCTCCTCAGGGCCGTGTCCCGCGAGCGGGCGCACGGACACTGCAACCCGCCCCCCAGACGGAGAGGCTAGCTACATGATGACCAGACACAGCCAGAGCATCAGCTGCCGCAGTTCCCAGAGCTGGGCCCAAAGAAACGGGAGCACAGCAGCCCTGGAGCCGAATACTAGCCGTACTTAGTTCAGGCGACACTGCTCAGACCACCGGTGACCCATTTCAAGATGACGGTCTGAGCTGCCTGTGCCGTTTCTGCAGGGAGCCCTCTCTCTTAGCCTAGAAAAGCTCTTGCCTGCTGACTCTCAGGGGTGGGGAGTCAGCCTTTGGACACGCCCTCCCCACTCCCATCCCCAGTTGCCAGCCTCTGAAATAAAGCAAAGTGCTTTTTCCACTGAGCTTGTCTCTTTAATGGCCAAACCCCCCACTTTCCCCGGAGGAAATGCTTCTCGGAGTTGAAGCTCTGTTACGCCCAACCCCTACCCCATGGCAGAAGCCACCTCACGTCACTCAGTCTTCCTGGAAGACACTCCGTGTGTCCTCTCGAGGGTCTGTAAGTGATGACACCAAGCATCACTAACCCTAACCCTAACCCTAACCCTAACCCTGCTCAGGAGTTCAGCTGAGGGTGGGCATCCACTGAAGGCCCGAGCTTCTGGGTCTGGCCCCGAACTCCAGTCTCTGAATGAAGACGCAGTGGTCACGCCTCTCAGATCAAGCGCGGACCGGAAAGGCCGGGGCTGGGCCCGACCGTCTGTGTGTTGCACAACCGGCCGAGCTGGCGGCCGCCAGACCTCAGTTCACAATCCCGGGTCAGCACCGTGGGGATCTCTCCACTAAGGCATCGCCCACGGCTTGCCTGATTATAGAAGTGATTCCAGAGCTTTACTGCTGTGATTCAGTTCCGTCTTAGTCAAGATTCCCCAGAGAAGCAAAACCAGTAGGCAATACCAACACGCATAGAGAAAAGGATTTTAGGTCCCATGACCCGAGGGCGGCGGGGCTGCAGCACCCAGGCCAGGTCAGCAGGCTGGAGATCCTGGCCAGTCCTGAGCCGGAAGGCAGTCTGGAGGCAGAATTCCTAAGGAGGAAATCACAGCCCTCACTCCTAAGACTGATTGGACAAGGCCCAACACATTCCAAGGTCACCTGCTTTGCTCACAGCCGGCCTATTTAAATGTTAATCACGTATAAACAGCAGTCCGAGACTCTGAAGGCGTGTGGAAGAACGGCAGGTCCTGTCTCACCAGGCTGACACAGTCACCCTCCCAAGCGTCAGGCTTCCCAAGGCGCCGGCCCTTCGCTTTATCCGCGTCTTCTCTGCAAGCTTTACCGCTCTGCCTCTGGAGCGGTCTCACCCACAGCCCTTGCTCTCCACTGCCCCTTCCCGTCTCTAATTTTCACTCAGAGCCTCACATTTATGCTTGCCGAGATACATTGTCAGTGATTTCCCTTGAGGAGACGCTCACTTCATTTATCCTCTGGCGAATGTCTGCCAAGCACCCAAAGATCCTGTCATTCATTCTTTCAAGTAAAAAAAGATGTTCTGTGGCACCTCCCTGGCGGCTCACAGAACAAACTTCCAGAAGC
>SJYA01008924.1:0-15704 GCA_006410615.1 Neotragus moschatus
TTGGATGGCATCACCAACTCAATGGACATGGGTTTGGGTGGAATCTGGGAGTTGGTGATGGACAGGGAGGCCTGGTATCCTGTGGTTCATGGTGTCACAAAGAGTTGGACACAACTGAGTGACTGAACTGAACTGAACCTTATCCACCAGAGAGGTGAAAAGAATAAAAACCACAGTCACAGAAAACTAATCAAACTGATAACATGGACCACAGTTTGTCTGCTCAAAGAAACTATGAGCCATGCCATATAGGGCCACCCAAGACAGATGGGTCATGGTGGAGAGTTATGACAAAACACGGTCCACTGGAGAAGGAAACGGCAAACCACTTCAGTATTCTTGCCTTGAGAACACCATGGACAGTATGAAAAGGCAAAAAGATAGGACACTGAAAGATGAACTCCCCAGGTCGGTAGGTGCCCAATATGCTACTGGAGATCAGTGGAGAAATAACTCCAGAAAGAATGAAGGGATGCAGCCAAAGCAAAAACACCACCCAGTTGTGGATGTTACTAGTAATGGAAGTCCAATGCTATAAAGAGCAACAGTGCATAGGAACCTGAAATGTTAGGTCCATGAATCAAGGCAAATTGGAAGTGGTCAAACAGGAGATGGCAAGAGTGAACATCAACATTTTAGCAATCAGTGAACTAAAATGAACTAGATGGGTGAATTTAACTCAGATGACCATTATATCCACTACTGTGGGCAAGAATCCCTAAGCAGAAATGGAGAAGCCATCGTAGTAAACAAGAGTCCAAAATGCAGTACTTGGATGCAATCTCAAAAATGACAGAATGATCTCTGTTTGTTTCTAAGGCAAACCATTCAATATCACGGCAATCCAAGTCTATGCCCTAACCAGTAATGCTTAAGAAGCTGAAGTTAAATGGTTCTATGAAGACCTAAAGACCTTCTAGAACTAACACCCCAAAAAGATGTCCTTTTCATTATAGGGGACTGGAACGCAAAAGTAGGCAGTAAAGAGATACATGGAGTGATAGGCAAATTTGTCCTTGGAGTACAAAATGAAGCAGGGCAAATGCTAACAGAGTTTTGTCAAGAGAATGCACTGGTTATAACAAACACCCTTTTTCAATAACACAAGAGAAGACTCTACACATGGACATCACCAGATGGTCAATACTGAAATCAGACTGATAATAATCTTTGCAGCCAATGATGGAGAAGTTCTATACGGTCAGCAAAACAAGACTGGGAGCTGACTGTGGCTCAGATCATGAGCTTCTCATTGCCAAATTCAGACTTAAATTGAAGAAAGTAGGGAAAACCACTAGACCATTCAGGTATGACCTAAATCAAATCTCTTACAATAATACAGTAGAAGTGACAAATAGATTCAAGGGATTAGATCTGATAGACAGAGTGACTGATGAACTATGGCCGCAGGTTCATGACATTGTACAGGAGACAGTGATCAAGACCATCCCCAAGAAAAATAAATGCAAAAAAGCAAAATGGTTGTCTGAGGAGGCCTTACAATTAGCTGAGAAAAGAAAAGAAGCCAAAGGAGAAAAGGAAACATATACCCATTTGAATGCAGAGTTCCAAAGAATAGCAAGGAGAGATAAGAATGTCTTCCTCAGGAATCAGTGCAAAGAAAAAGAGGAAGACAATAGAATGGGAAAGACGAGACATCTCTTCAAGAAAATTAGAGATACGACGGGAATATCTCATGCAAAGATGGGTACAATAAAGGACAGAAATGGTATGGACCTAGCAGAAGCAGAATATATTAAGAAGAGGTGGCAAGAATACACAGAAGAACTGTATCAAAAAGGTCTTCATGACACAGATAACCACAATGGTATGATCACTCACCTAGAGCCAGACATCCTGGAACACGAAGTCATTTGGGCCTTAGGAAGCATCACCACGGACAAAGCTAGTGGAGGTGATAGAATTCCAGTTGAGCTATTTCAAATCCTCAAAGATGATGCTGTGAAAGTGCTGCACTCAATATGCCAGCAAATTTAGAAAACTCAGCAGTGGCCACATGACTGGAAAAGGTCAGTTTTCATTCCAATCCCAAAGAAAGGCAATTGCAAAGAATGTTCAAACTACCACACAATTACACTCATCTCACATGCTAGCAAATTAATGCTCAAAATTCTCCAAGCCAGTGTTCAACAGTACATGAACTGAGAACTGCAAGATATTCAAGGTGGATTTAGAAAAGGCAGAGGAATCAGAGATCAAATTGCCAACATCCACTAGATCATTGAAAGAGCAAGAGAGTTCCAGAAAAATATCTACTTCAAAGCCTACACCAAAGCCTTTGACTGTGTGGATCACAACAAACTGGAACATTCTTCAAGATATGGGAATACCAGACCACCTGACCTCCTCCTGAGAAATCGGTATGCAGCTCAAGAAGCAACAGTTAGAACTGGACATGGAACAACAGACTGGTTCCAAATAGGAAAAGGAGTACGTCAAGGCTGTATATTGTCACCCTGCTTATTTAACTTATATGCAGAGTACATCATGTGAAATGCCAGGCTGGATGAAGCACAAGCTATAATCAAGATCACCAGGAGAAATATCAATAACCTCACATATGCAGATGACACCTGCCTTACGGCAGAATGCAAAAAGGAACTAAAGAGCCTCTTGAGGAAAGTGAAAGAGGAGAGTGAAAAAGTTGGCTTAAAAGTCAACATTCAGGAAACTAAGAACATGGCATCCAATCCCATTACTTCGTGGCAAACAGATGGGGAAACAATGGAGACAGTGACTGACTTTATTTTGGGGGGCTCAAAAATTAGTGCAGATGGTGATTGCAGCCATGAAATTAAAAGATGCTTTCTCCTTGGAAGAAAAGCTATGAGCAACCTAGACAGCATATTAGAAAGCAGAGACATTATTTTGGCAACCAAGGTTCATCTAGTCAAAACTATGGTTTTTCCAGTAGTCATGTATGGATGAGAGTTGGACTATAAGGAAAGCTGAGTGCCAAAGAATTGATGCTTTTGAGCTGTGGTTTTGGAGAAGACTCTTGAGAGTTCCTTGGACAACAAGGAGATCCAGCCATTCCATCCTAAGGGAAATCATTCCTGAATATTCATTGGAAGGACTGATACTGAAGTTGAAACTCCAATACTTTGGCCACCTGATGTGAAGAAATGATTCATTGGAAAAGACCTTGATGCTGGGAAAGACTGAAGCCAGGAGAAGAAGGGAACGATGAGGATGAGATGGTTAGATGGCACACCGACTCAACAGACATGAGTTTGAGTAAGCTCCGGGAGTTGGTGATGGATAGGGAAGCTTGGCGTGTTGCAGCCCATGGGGTCTCAAAGAGTCGGAAATGACTGAGCAACTGAACTGACTGACCAATTGGCATACTATGTGTTTTGCTTGCTCATTTTGTTCACCTCCTATCTCCCTCCCACTAGGGAAAGAATTCTTGTGTTTCCATCACTGATGTATCCCTGGAGCATAGGAAACTACCCAATACCTAGTATATGTTCAATAAGTATTTGTTAAATGAATGAATGTCTCACTGAATAAGCTGCAAATCCTGCATCTGGGAAGAGAACAGAGAAAGCTCTCCCTGATTCATGTCTATGTGAATGTCTGAGAAAACAAATCACATGCCCTCTTGTGCAAAGAAATGGGCACTGGAGAAGGCATGGGACAGTGGGGGAATCCCACTTTCTACACCCTATATGGATGTGTGTGTGCGCATGTATGTGCACTTCCATATGTGTTATAGAAAGTCTTCCCTGGTGGCTCAGTGGTAAAGAATCCACCTGCAATGCAGGAAACTTGGGTTCGATCCTGTGGTTGGGAAGATCCCCTGAAGAAGGGAATGGCAAACCACCCCAGTATTCTTGCCTGGAGAATCCCATGGGCAGTGGAGCCTGGCGGGTGACAGTCCATGGAGTTGCAAAGAACTGGACACAACTGAGCGACTAACACAACAGATACTTATTAATCCCCCTCACACACTGAGTTTGTGGGAATAAGCTAGAAGGCTCCCTTTCCAGCATACCACACGTATGGGAATCCTGAAAAGGCCCTCTCTCCTCCCCACTAGGTGCTGACAAGGAAGGAAGAGGTCAAAAGACTCGCCCTCCTAAGTCGTCCTCATCCCTGAGTATGAGAACCAATACTCTGCACAAGGAAGAAAATTCTGTCTCCTGCAAGATCTATGGATGACTGAGATGAGAGAAAGGACACAGGGCTGAGGACCATCCTCCTTCCCACAACTGGTGTGTGCATTCATCTTTTCTGAAGATACATGTATGTGTATGAGCAGAGGCACAAGAGAGCAAGAAAAGCTGAGGCTCACCATCCTGCAAACCCTGCATGTGGGAGGGGTTTTCAGAAAGCTCACCCTCCACCATGCAAGGGATGTGAGAGAGGGAGCAGGGAAAGGTTCACTCTCTTGGCACAAGCAGCACCCTAGGGGTTGCCCATGGGCAGCAAAGGAGCGAGGAGTGGGACAGCTGTGGAGGGAGTGGCTGGTATAGCACACACAGGATTTAGGAGGGAGGGGCTACATCAAGACCTGGATCACCTGCACTGTGTATGTGTGCCCATGCTCGTGCACTGCCGACGGAAGAAAAGGCTGGCCCTCCTGCAAGCCTTGGGTGTGGGAGGGTAATTAAGATGCCAACGGTCCTACACTCAAGGCATGTAAGAGAGAAAGCAAGTCAGGACGTTTCCTCTCCTGTACAGTGTGTGTGTGTGTGTCTGTCTGTCTGTCTGTCTGTCCCAGATACTTTGGACAGGTATGTATACTGGAGTGGGTTGCCTATCATTCTCCAGGGGATCTTCCCAACCCAGGAATCAAACCAGGGTCTCCTGCATTGCAGGCAGATTCTTTACCAACCGAGCTATCAGGGAAGCCCTCGGTATGTATGTCATTATACCCCATAATATAAATTAATGTATAATTAATGTATACACTGTATATATTTAAATCATATTGTACATATTTAATGCACAATATGTACCTTCAAGAGTGTTCACTATCTATTACCTATCTCTTCCATTTTCCTTCTTTCTTTCTCTTTTTATTCCAAACACCAGTATGGCATTTATTATTTAGAGGGCACTGTTCCAAGTGCTTTTCATATATTAACTCATTAAATCCCCATAAAATATCTACAAGGTAATCATCAGTCTCCCTATTTTATAGATGAACTAACACTAGGAAGTGCAGAAAGGACACAGGGTAAGAAAGTTCAAAATCTTAAGTGCTGCTGTTTAGAAAGAGGCCCCCCCAAAACAGGCTCAATTGTATGCATATGATGGAGACAAAGAACAGGAATCCTAGAACGCCTAAGGCAATAAGCAGGGGCCTCATTTCCCTTGCGCTGCAGGGAGGGGAGGATGTGTGGGTGTGAGTGAATGAGCTGGAAGGGATGTGGGTTCCATATGTGCCAGACGCAACAGGGAGTCTAATTCTCTGGCATGTGGTTCGGTCCGGGTGTGGGAAGACAGAGCAGAAGAGTCTCAGAGGGAGAAGCGATCAACTTGCTAAGAAGATTCTCTTTGGTGGCAGATCACAGGAGAGAGATTCAAAAAGTACAGCTTTCTGCACGCAAAGGGTGTGAGACAGAAAGAACAGAAGACCAGTCTTATTCACTGGCATGAGAGCAAGGTAAGCCAAGGTTCCCCCCTGCACATCAGCAATGGTTTCAGAAGCTTGCCCTCCAGCAGGCAAAAGAGGCAAGCAAAAGAGGTGAGCTGATTCACTCTCCTGAATGTGTGTGTGTGTGTACACACCCCAAACAAGATGCAGAAAGAATGTGGAGCACTAAGCCATGGGTGGGCAGGTAGAAAAACAAGGCCAGGGCCTGGGCCCAGTTTCCTGCAGGCCTGTGTCCCTGCACTCTGCACGTGTGGTGGTGGCTGGAGCCAAGGGAGAGGCTGCCCAGCTGGCTCAAACTGCACAGGGGGGAGGGGTCAGAAGAAAGCTGAGTACGGGAAGAGGGAGGAGAGAGAGGAAAGAGACAAAAACAGACAAGATGGGAGAGGCAGGAGGAGGAGGGGGAAGGAAGGGGAGAAAGTAGGGGAGAGGGGGAGAGGTCCAATCTGAAAATATAAATATGGAAGCCATCCACACAGGATGGTGTGAAGAGCCACAGGAGAAGATGAGAACCTCTGAGGACTAATGAGAAGTAGAAAGAAATCATCCGAAGTCGAAGCCCTGTGTCTCTCTCTAAGGCTTAGAATTCAGGAAGAAAGAGGAGGAAACATCATAAAGAGACTGAGAAAGAGAGGCTGGTGTGGAAAAGGACAAGCAACCGAGAGACTGTGGAGTTCCGGAAACCACACAAAGGCAACGAACAGCTGTGTGAATCCGTCAAGAAAGATGACGAAATTGCCCAGTGAACTGAGGGGTGTGAGGAGCACTGGGGACTGTAACAAGAGTAATTTCAGTGGTGTGGTGAGGATTAAAGGCTTAATGGGAGAGTGTTCAAGAGACAATAGGGGAAGCATGAATGGAGTCAGCTCCTTCAAGGAATTTTTCTATAAAGGGGAACTGAAAAATGGGGAGAAACTAAAAACAAAAAATAAAATAAAATTTAAAAAGTGGGGAGAAACTGGAGGAGTCTGTAGGGTCAAGGAATGAGGGAGTGCCTTTTCATTCTTTAATTTTTCAATTTATTTTTCTCAGCATATATAGTGGAATTTGAGACACCAAGAGGAAAAGTTGCTTGTCTGGGATCACAAAGCTGATAAGGGATCACAGCAGATTCTACCACAGGCCATCTGACTGCCAAGATGGCACACCAAACAACCAAACCCCAAGCTGTGTGTACCCATGCACATATGAGAACCACAGGTGATAAGGACTAAGTTTTCTGCACATCCTGGGCACACACGTATGGGAAAAGGAGAGGGGAAACAGAAGAGAGAAAGATTAAAGGTATATAATAGGAAGGCTCAAGTTGCTGTCTTAGGTGGCAGGGGGCACGCTTGAGAAAGGAGTAATAGGGAGGCTGGCACTGTAGCATAAGCAATCTGTGCATTGAGAGAGTGTAACAACAAGGTGAATTTTACGTTCATTTAAGTCATGCATGGGATGAGAGGTGGGCAGCACTAGAAGTCCCACAGTCCAACAAGACTGGATGAAATGGGCCAGCTCAAGTGGCTCCTTACACACAGACTATGTATGTGTGCAGGTGAAAGAGGAGTGCAGGATACGAGAGAGAGGCAAGTGGGATGGGGGCGGGAAAAGACACCCCAACAAACAGGACATGTAATAGAGAGAATACACTGTCAGCAAGCTCATTCTGTGTGTGAGTGTGTGTTTGGGGAAACATGCTTAAGAAAAAACAAGCTCATACTCCTGCATGCTCAAGATGGAAAAGATAGTAGGACTACTCAAGAGGCTTGTAGTCTTGCACTGACAGTGGGAGGACTGAGCGGGGAGCAGAGGCAGAGATGGGACAGGTATAAGAAGAATGCCTACTGATGAATCTTATAAAATGTTAAAACAGAAATATTTACACTATTTTCATGATGCATATACTTATCATTTGAACAAAGTTCCAAAACCTTTGAAACAACGAAAAGGCTTTTCATGGATAGACTAAGCAAGAAAATATTAACTGTAGGGGGATTCTCACATTCTTTTCCTTACATGTCAGTTGCTTGACAATGGTTACCGTAAAGAACCCAATATCAAGAACCTTGACACTTTTTCTTTAGTCTTTAATCTTTTTGGCCAACAGATGAAAGTTCAGAAATTCTCTGCCATCTTTGAAGGATAAACTCTGGTTTCTGATCCTTTGGTTTTCCCCACTAAGTTAAGAGAGGCAGATATTAATAACTTTTATTCTTCCATACACCCACCATACCAGCCAAACACTAACAGTCAGAAGGATTCTTCTCACTCACTTCACGTATGTGTATACTTGTATACACATCTGAACACATATGTGCCTATGACTCTGAGTCAATTTTTTTAAGTTCACTGCTTGTCCTACAAAGCATGCTTGTGGGAAGGGAACTTGAAGGCATGCTGGGTGTTAGGACAGGGCACAGCTCAGAAAGGGTGTGTACCTGTAAAGCTTGTATGTGGGAAGGGACCTGAGACAGCTCACACCCACCATGTGAGGCCGGAGAGCCCCAACAGGTCAGGAGGTGGCTGCTCTTCCAGACAGGACATGTCCTGACACAGGTAGAGAGAGGCAGCGGATAACCAGGCACCACCTCCTCCTCTTACCCACTGGCGTGCGTCATCTCCATGTGTTAGGGCAGACGGGCTGTCACTGTAATAAAGTTCAGTCTCATGCACCATGCCTATGAGAAAGGCATGAAGAAATCTCTAACCTGCCTGCTGGGCGAAGGCTCACTTCCGCAAACTCCACAGATGCGGGTGGAATTTGGAAAGTCTGCTCTCCCCGGGTCAAACTATATAAAAGGGTGATGGGGTCAGAAGGTTCTTCTCTTGAGTTCTCTGTGTGAGGAAACATAGAAAGGTTCATTTGCTGCAAACTTTCAGTGTGGGAGGGGGGCTGAGAAAATGTCACACTCTGTTAAATATTTTTAATTAAAATTTTTTAAATATTTTTTAAATTAAAAACATATTTTTTAATTTCACACACTGACATACATAAGGCTCATGAGGTGGCAAGCAGGTCAGACAGTGGGTATGCTTATAGGTCTGAGGTGAGATGTCTTGTTTCTCTGCACCTTTTCTGTGGGGCTGCTCATGAGACGGTCCACCCCTCTATACAGGGATATGCAGGGGCCCGCGCAGTGGCAGGTAGTGGGAGGGTAAGTGAGCAGGGCCACCAACCATTCACCTTCTCCTTGTCTGGGGCCAGGAGCTGCTAAAGGAGGCCAGACCTGCCTGGATCTGGGGCTAAGTGAAAGAGAAACAGAGAACTAAGGAAATAGATCTGGAGGTGGAATCTTCCATAAAAAATGTTCACCAATAAAATTTGAAAGTAAAAGAAAAAATGGTGAAATGAACTGGAGGCCGAGAAGGCTGTACATAATGTGTTCAGGAGGTAAGGGTAAGGCACTGAGGAAAAGGGTGAAGGGCACAGACTGTTCAACAGGAACACGACACACTGGAGGTGAGATGATAAAGTGGTGATTCTGATGGCTCTGTGCGAAACACTGGAGATAGGATAAGCTAGATAATGAGCTCCTGAGAAATGAGACAATAGCATATTTAATGGCAGCCAGAGTACAGAAAGGGCTTCCCTGGTGGCTCGGGTGGTAAAGAATCCACCTGCAATGCAGGAGACCTGGGTTCAGTTCCTGGGCTGGGAAGATGCCCTGGAGAAGTGAAAGGCTACCCACTCTAATATTCTTGCCTGGAGAATTCCATGGACAGAAGAGACTGGTGGGCTACAATCCATGGGGTCACAAAGAATCAGACACGACTGAGCGACTAAGCACAGCACAGAGTGCAGAAAACCTTAAAAAGGAGCTGTACATTTGGGGCTTGATATGTATAATGTGAGCTTAGAGTCATTACATCAAGAAAGTCCTAGGCAAAGTTCTCTGAGTTCTATCCCAGCTCAGTCTTTGTGATGCTGAAGGACAGACTTAATCCAGATAAAATGAAATGCTCAACTAGTGATACAAGGCAGTAGATGTAAAAGGCAGGGATTTAAAGAGAAGAGACACTGCTATAGACCAGATAGGCTGGAGTGAAGAGTAACCAAAGAGAATGGGAAAGATGCCGACAGGTCAGGGGGAAGAGGAGGTAGAGGAGGGTATTCCAGAAGGTGGGAAATGGTACCTAAGAGGCCACAAATAAACCAGTTTAGCTGGAGTGGAGAATTCTACCAGGAAGATGAGGGTGAATAAGGCCAAGAACATGTTGTGGTCCTTAAATGCTGAAATAATAATAATGAATTGCACATCAGTGTGGTGAGCAACCACTCTGGAGAGGGAACTCTTAGTGCGTCTGCTTGAATGTCAAGAGTAATACACTAAAACTAACCCCAGTTCGAGTCTGTATGGAGTTTATTGCTTGAGATGGGACAAAAAAAAGATTTTTTAAATGAGCTGATTCAAAGGAAGATAACAAGTCCAGATGGACATGAAGATTGTGAAGGCACTACACAAATGACTAGGATGCCTATAAAACACAGCTTCAGGCAATGGGCAGTTCCCAGCATTTTATAAGTTGGAGAACAAAATGCTCCTTCAGGAAGTTTAGTCTAGCAGCAAGTAGAAATATGGATTGGCATGAGGGGAATCAATTTAAAAGCTCAGAGTTGTGAGAGGAAGTGATGCTGGGCAGGGTGGTAAGAAGCGATTTTGTAGATTCCAAGAGCAGGAACTGGCAACTAGCTCTATGTAGCAAGTCTTATGACAGTGTTCTGAAAGGCTTGACAAGGGTGGTAGCTGAGCCAATATAAATGTGATGGGCATGAGAGATGCTTTAATCAATCTACAGAACCTGGATGATTAAACAGAGGCATGAAATGCCAAAGGTTCCAGAAAATGCCAAAGGTTCCAGCATTAACACACAGATAAAGCATTATGTATTTGGGATCTTAGCATCCTTCACTGAAATGATCATGTTGTATTGCAAAGCAGTAAACAACAGAATCTAGCTTCCCTGGTGGGTCAGTGGTCATCTGCCTGCCAATGCAAGAGTGTCACATGTTCAATCCCTGGGTCAGGAAGATTCCCTGGAGGAGGGAATGGCAACCCACTCCAGTCATCTTGCCTGGGAAACTCCATGCACAGAGGAGCCTAGCAGGCTACAGTCCATAGAGTTGCAAGAGTCAGACATGACTTAGCAACTAACCAACAATAAGAAAAGAATGTTGTTTGTTCCACAGGTACCAATGCATTTAAAATACTTTTGCTACCCTGAATTCTGGTCAAGCTACCTATCTGCACTGGTATTCCCAAGATGAAACATTAAATTTTCCTCTCATTTCCCAACCCCCGTAGCTCAAAAGCCAAGATACAACACATGATAAAACTGGCAGTTAAGTGGATTTTATTTTATTGCTCAAGAGAAATTTAAACAAAAAACGACAACTTGGAAGGACTTGACTCATGAGCTCAAGTCCCCTCTAAAAATAGACACAGTTACACCATTCATTCGGTACATAAACTAATTACGTCTTACAACTTGGAGGACTGGCAGAATGAATAGAGTTATTATCTCTTCATTTATGCTTTTCTCAATAGCTGTCAGGCCTCTGCACTCTACATTTCCTCCAAGAACCTACTCTAAGACAGTCTGTCCTCTGACTAGCTCCCATAGCACCTACACACATTCAGCCCTGTGTTCAGTTATTTGCACTGTGCCTTAACTCCCCCAGAGGGAAGAGACTGACCTTAACTTCACTTGGAGGCCTCAAATACAGGGTAGAAGTCCATAACTATCTGTGAAATGAATCTGTTTGCATTCAGGCTAAGTACAGCTGCTCTGATTCTGTTTGAAGTACTGCCATTACGCGGCCCCAAAAATGTTTTATCAGCGGCTCTTCAAATTACTTCCCCTTCCCCATTACTGGGCAAGAAGATACTGATAAAATGATTTACTAATTCAGGAAGATTTCAGGGTGTGTCAGGTTTGGGGACACACACACACTCCATGCTTCAGTCAGTGTTCTACCTAACCACCCACCCGAGGCGTGTCGACTACTGGCCTGACAGATACCACCTACACTTCACTAAATAATTCAAAAATGTAAGCTTATGAATAAGTCTTGATCTGAATTTGGGTCCAAGACATAAGATATACAGAGTGGAATGTTAATCCTTTGTCTCTCAATGGGCTAGAGAAAAAAAATTTTTTAAACACATTAACCAATCTAAGGAACTGGACCCTAGTTCCAACCCTGTCACTGACTTTATCTGAATATTAAAGCAAGTGGCTGACACCTCTGCATCTTAGCTGCTTCATACTCATGGTGATATGACCAAACATTTGTTTGGGGGAGAAAACAATCTGCTGAAACTTGGTGGAAAAATTTACCCAGTCTTGTTTAACTTTTGTGACCTACGGTACATATTTCAGGACAATATACATAAGCCTGTGTCTTACACAGAGGAACGGAGTCGTGGGTATCTTGGAATGGAGTTCAAGAGGGTATCAAATTCTACACTATTTTAGGTTTTATATATATATATACATACATATATATATGTAAAACATAACCTGTAATAGGTTTACATGGTCTAACTTTACATGATCTAAAGGGCTTAATATCCACTAGACTCTAACACAGCTAAAGTGAATTTTTTAAACCTTCTATTCTGCTTAATTTTTTAAAGATCTGATGTAAGGTGACTCCTCAGTCCTTGAAATGCCCACATCTCCATTTATGTTATTCTGTGCTATAGTGTGATTCTCCTCTACTTCTCTGAGCTTTCCTTCTTTCAGTCTGTGTTGCCCCCTCTTCCTTCTTCAAAGTTCCTACTGTCTTTCCTCACCCCTTAACTGCTGCTCCCTGATAAAAATACATCTTCAGCTTTCTAATCATCTCTCTGAATTCTACTTTGGGTTTCAGATGTCTTTATTCTCACACAAATTCTAAGTATCTATTCCTGCTCTGCCATTCAAGCCACAGGATATTTGAAACCATTTATCACAAAATAAAAAGGTTGACCCTAAAGCTAAACTCATTACTTTTCCCCAAAGCAAATTTCCTTCCCTCCAAGTTACCTGCAGTCACCATTGCTATTTTGAGCTTGCCAATTTAGAATGTTGATTATCTTTTGCTCCTTCCTACTGTCATTTCTATATTTAATTGGTTACCAAGTTGTAACTTCCTGGTTTGTGATGTTTCATATTTGTTCCTTTACTTTATATCCCCACCTTTCTCACTGGAGTCTGGCCCTGGCTCCTTTACACTTTTCATGATCTGTTATTCCTGCCACATTCAATCTCAACTCCTCTGCTCTGCTTCTCAGAATCTCTTCCATCTTCTTGCTCAGTAGAGCCAATTTCTTCATGGTCGACCACCACCCACACCTGACCAGACTTGTGTTACTGGACCAGACTGGACGGTCACCTCCCCTTTCTACACGTCCAATTGCTAATTGTTCTAAAGGCCCAGCTCAGGTCTCACTTTGATGACACTCTGCTTTTCCTAATACCCACTGGACAATGCTACTTTCTTCTTCATTATATTTTCTTCCTTTACCTCCCTCGTTGTTTCTTGAATAATAAGCCCAGAGAAGCTAGGTTTAGGGCATTTTTCTCTTATATCCTATTTCATAGTGGTGGGCACATAAAGAATACTCAAGAAATGTTTTTTGGGTACACAATAATTAGCATTCAAAGTATATTATTTAATATGAAAGCCCCTGCTCTAATTTCTCTCCTCAGTGATCACACAGTGAATCTCGAAGGGCCCAAGAAAGTCATGACACTCTGGTCCATCTCCCTACCCCTCTCCTTGCCTTTAACACATGATATGTAACACAAAAAAAACCATACATATCATACTAAAAGTCTGTAACTTGAGAACTTCAGTAACAAAGGACCATAAAATATAGCTAAATACTTCCCTTAAATGTGAAAAACTACTACCCAACCCTGCCTCCTAGCAGTTAGACTAAACAAAGCCTTTAAATTAAAAAGCAAAGACAACTGGAAACTTTTCCTCTTCAGGTCCCTGGGTAAATGCTGCTCAGAGGCTGACCTTGGTGGTGGAGAAGGTGGGTGTGGGAAAGAAACCCTCAATGCCTAGAATCTTGGCAAGCCAAGGGAGGAAAACACCTAAATCCATTGAAGCCCAGCACATCTTTCTCTAATGTCAGAAGTTCAAGGGACGAGGGGGAAGGTCTCACTTCCGAATCTGTCTTACTGTATGCTTAAATCCGTTTAAGTTACTGTATTGCTTATCCTATCACCCATCAGCCACCAAGTAACAAGCCTTTAAGAAAACAACCACAACACTAGTCACATGCTCTTCTGTACTCTGCCTAAAAGTAACTGCAGCAGTTAGGTTTTTATGGGCCAGGAGAACTTAATTAACTACGTTATAGACCAAGGAAAAAATTATACCTCCACATGTATGCAAACCTTGAGATTTCAACACGTTCCTTAATTAATCATAAGGGAAAGCAAATTACCTGCATTAAAAACAATCTAAAAAAAAGTTGCTGGCTTGCTGCAAAGTTAATGTATCATTGACTTAAGAAATTACTGCTGGGGGAAAAGGAAGGCAGAACACTCAGCATATTGTAATAGCAAAGTGCTAGTTGTGTTGCAATAGATTTTAGCACTGTGGCTTTTTTTTCCTTGACACAAATCACAGCATTTAAGTAGTTTTTCTCTTTGTTCCAGTTTTCTTCCTAAACAGAGGTCTTAGAGATCGTATCAGTGATGTACCTGGATGGTCACTGGGTTATTTTCATGTGGGTACTGAGTAAAATGCCAACCACACAAACCACAAAAGACCTTGAAGAAGAAAATGGGCAGGTTTCCCAGCGAAGGTACTTTATGAGCTTTGTGTCTAATCCCATGGTAGGATATATAAAATAGTATGTCAGAATCCATTGCTTGAAAGCCCAGAAAAAAAACAGTAACCATGGAAAGATGGGGATGNTGCAGCAGTTAGGTTTTTATGGGCCAGGAGAACTTAATTAACTACGTTATAGACCAAGGAAAAAATTATACCTCCACATGTATGCAAACCTTGAGATTTCAACACGTTCCTTAATTAATCATAAGGGAAAGCAAATTACCTGCATTAAAAACAATCTAAAAAAAAGTTGCTGGCTTGCTGCAAAGTTAATGTATCATTGACTTAAGAAATTACTGCTGGGGGAAAAGGAAGGCAGAACACTCAGCATATTGTAATAGCAAAGTGCTAGTTGTGTTGCAATAGATTTTAGCACTGTGGCTTTTTTTTCCTTGACACAAATCACAGCATTTAAGTAGTTTTTCTCTTTGTTCCAGTTTTCTTCCTAAACAGAGGTCTTAGAGATCGTATCAGTGATGTACCTGGATGGTCACTGGGTTATTTTCATGTGGGTACTGAGTAAAATGCCAACCACACAAACCACAAAAGACCTTGAAGAAGAAAATGGGCAGGTTTCCCAGCGAAGGTACTTTATGAGCTTTGTGTCTAATCCCATGGTAGGATATATAAAATAGTATGTCAGAATCCATTGCTTGAAAGCCCAGAAAAAAAACAGTAACCATGGAAAGATGGGGATGTGGGGAGCTTTTTACAATTGTTCCAAGTTGAAATTCGAAAGGCTAAAAAGAAAAAACAATACACGGGGTTGAGGCAGGCTATAGAGACCAACACAAAGATCCTTTAGCAGATCCTACAGCACAAGTCAAGAAGCTGTACCCAGCCAAATCATAAGTTTGCCACTAACCACAGCTAAATATAATTCAAAACACCTGGAAATTTTTTTTTTTCCCCCCAAAAAAAGAAGTGAACTGAAAGACCCTATAGACTTGGGCGGTTGTCAGAATTTGTGCTGCCAGACAGATGGCATCAATGCTCTCAGAACAATGAGACAAATCAAAGGCTTAATTCATTCAACTGAGCACCATCTCTGCATATGGACTACAATTTACAATTCATAATGTACACTTCCACTAATTCAGTTCAGTTCAGTCGCTCAGTCATGTCCTACCCTTTACGACCCCATGGACTGCAGCACACCAGGCTTCCGTGTCCATCACCAAATCCCGGAGCTGACTCAAACTCATGTCCATTGAGTCAGTGATGCCATCCAACCATCTCATCCTCTGTCATCCCCTTCTC
>SJYA01008926.1:4998-15707 GCA_006410615.1 Neotragus moschatus
TTCCCTTTAGAACTCACAGAACCAGCATGCGGCCATTAACATCGAGCTCCTTCCGAATCGGCCCTCGCAGTTGAGTACGTGGAGTCAGGAAGTGGCGGGCAACGTCAGCTTCCGTGTGTGACGAGAAAGGCACAGTGAGGCTGCTGGTGGACATATGGTTAAGGCATCATCCGCATTTCTCATTATGCCTGTTCGTCAGATCCCTGCTCACTGAGACGCACCTTCTCCCACAGGAGGCCGCCTAGAAAGTCCGGGCCTCTCAGCCTATACTCTGAGTACACCCTGGATATCACCGCACGACCCTCTGGGTCCCTTCCGGTTGCTTTTCCTCACCACCATCCACTCTACTCATTTTGCCTTTACGACAGGCTCCTTGCTCACGGAAACGCCTTCCCCCACAAGGCCACCGCCAGACACCCTGGATATCACCACCCGACTCTCTGGTTCCCTTCAAGTTGCTTTTCCTCACTATCTTCCCCTGGAAGCCTGACCACCCCTGACCCATATCCTCCAGCCCCCCAGAGTACCCTCCTCCTACACTTTAGCACCACTTGCAACCCCTTAAACCACCCCTAGCCCACACCCCGGCCCCCGCGGCAGCCTGGCCCACCGGGGTTCCTGGAATAGGATACAACTGGAGGTCTCGGTTACTCAGGACTGCGGCTCCAGGTGCAGCATCTCCACTAGGCCCTGGAGTGTGAGGTGGCCCCGAGATCTGCAGAATGGCACCAGCTGCGCCACCTGACTCTCCTGCAGCGCTGGGGCCTCTGGGATCATCCAGGTCACCAACGCCTCCATGAACTCCGCCACCGACGACGTCACCAGGGCAAGCTGGGTCGCCAGGAGCATCCTGGCCACCAGCAGCACCCGGCAGTCTGTGGCTACCATGTGCTGTGCCCGCTGCAAATTCCACAGCACTTGGGTCTTCTTCGGCTGCCCTGGTGGCTCCTCCACCATGCGCGTCGGACTCCATCTTGAACTCTCTCCCCCTCCCTCCGCAGCGGGAAAGACTGAACCCTCCCTATAGAACCCAGGCGTGTACTGCGACCTGCAGCTCAGCATAGGCAGAGCGCCTGCGCAGCACACTCACCCTGGTCCTGCCTCGCAATTGGTTCCCGCTGACCATTCGTTCCCGCGATGACTGCAGGCTCTTTGGCAACGGGCGCCCCCTGCGGAAAGTTCATGCCTTAGTGTGCCATGTCGCCCCCTTCTGCCTGTGCGGATACACACTCATGTGGTCTGGGTGCTCTAAGTCAGCCCTGGCATGGCCCGGAAGCCTGGTGAACGGCTTAGTGGTGAGGCCTCTGGGTGTAGGGTCCAGCTCCTCAGTGTGCATGCTCAAACAGACAGTGCCACACTCCTCAGTGCACGTGACTGAGTCTGGTCCAAGCCTGCAAACCCCAAGTGAGCCCCTGTCCCTGTGCACCTCCAAGTCTGTGTGCTGCCAACCTGGTCACACTGACAGGTGACCATCTTGCTGAGTGCAGGTCCTTGTCATCAGCTTCCGGGAGGTAGTCAGGCCCTCACTGTGTCACACCTGGTCTGTCCCTCTGGTGTCCCACACATAGCTCACATGTGCGTTCCTGTGTCTCCAGGCAGGTAAAGCATATGGGCATCTCCTTGTTCATGTCTGTGTGCTTATGAGGCCAGCCTTTCAAAATGCCGAAATTGGATGAAGACATTGCAAGAAAAGAAAACTATAGACCAATATTCTTCATCAAGCACAAAAAATGTAATGCTAGAAAATTTAATCAAGCAATATATAAAGCATTAGGACCAAAAGAGATCTATACCATGAATGAAAGATTGATTATGCATTAAAATATCTTCAACCAGCATTATTCATCATATGAAGAAAACACAGGAGAAAAACCATATGATCATTTGGATAGATGCCATAAAAGCATTTGACAATATTTGAGAACGACTATCCTAAAAACTCTTGGAAAACCAGGACTACAAACAGACTTTCTTAATCTGATCAAGGTCACCTACAAAACTCCTGCGACTAAGGTGATAATAGAGGAAAATCTAATCCCTCCACTGTGGGTGGGGAAGGCCTCTGGCCTTGGATTTGGGGGCCATTGAGTGGCCTATCCAGCCAGGCGGTGATGATCAAGCAGAGTCATTGAAGTACCTGCCCCCTCCTCGGGCAGTGGCCCTGATCCAGTCACCTCCCTTGGCACCAGTGGCTCCCTGGCAGACCCACACCACCTACCAGATAGTGGTGCCCCAGCCCCGTCATCACCCCCAGCTGCACTGTGTCTGTTGACTTGACCCCTCCCTGACACAGAAATAGACCAGCACCCAGCAGGCCACTAGACACAGGGTCACCTCCCAGTTGAGGGCACCTGGCAGCTACAGCCCTCTGGAGAGCTGCAAGACTTTGTTCCTGGAGAGGGAAAGCCCGTGAGGGTTGTGCCAGCAGAGGCCATGTGACTAGGGGTTTCCTGGAGGCCATTGCCCTTCCAGCAGCCCTTGTGTGAGGCTGTTCACACCGGTGCTTCTGGCGGGCCTGGGGTAAGCCCCTAGCCTGGATTCCATGCCATCTGTGTGCCTGCATCTGCAACAGGCCCAGCCCCATGCCATCTCCAGTGAGTCCAACAGCAGTCCTTGCTTCCTTTCTCAGGCGGCCAAGCACAGCCCACTCCGCATCCCTAGTCTCAGGACTCCAGGACCGGTCCCTGCACACTGCCATGCAAAGGCATCTGCGCATGAACAAAGCACACAGAGATGCCAGTGTGCATGCCTCTGACACGTGCTCTCTTTCACTTACACTCTCATGTGCATGCACCTGACCACATGCTCTCTCACACACAGGTACACACACGTGTGCTAGCACTTGTGCATAGGCATTCTCTATCTTTCTCGGGCACCTCTCTGGGTGGTCCAGACTGTGGNTCTGCGCATGAACAAAGCACACAGAGATGCCAGTGTGCATGCCTCTGACACGTGCTCTCTTTCACTTACACTCTCATGTGCATGCACCTGACCACATGCTCTCTCACACACAGGTACACACACGTGTGCTAGCACTTGTGCATAGGCATTCTCTATCTTTCTCGGGCACCTCTCTGGGTGGTCCAGACTGTGGAAAGCATTTAGGGAATTGATTACTGGCTAGATTGCTCTCTCCCCTTTTGACTCCCTTTCTTCTCCTCCTGGTCACCACTATCACTCTCCTCCATCATCTCTTCTCCATGTACCTGTGTGAACCTCTTTGGGTGCTGTTCACTGTGGAGAATGTTTTCATCATTAAGCAAGACATTTTATCATCTGTGCTAGATGGATGGAGAAGTCTTGAAGCTACTGTAAAAATAAGACTGAAATCCAGAAGTAAGAGGCTTAAATAAAAAACTTGAGAACACCAGAAAACTCCTGACTCCAGGGAACAATTATCGACAAGAGTTCATCCAAAAGGCTCCATGTAAGGCAAATGCTAACAAGTATGAAAGGGGAAATTAACAGTAACACAATAATAGTGGGAGAAGTTAATACTCCACTCACATCGATGGATAGACCAAATAAACAGAAAATTAACAAGGAAACACATACTTTAAATGATACAATGGTCCAGTTAGACCTAATTGATATCTATAGGACATTTCACCCCTAAACAATGAATTTCCTCTTTATCTCAAGTGCACACAGAACCTTCTCCAGGATAGATCACATCCTAGGTCATAAATCTAGCCTTGGTAAATTAAAAAAAAATTGAAATCATTCCAAGCAACTTTTCTGACCATAATGCATTAAGATTAGATCTCAATTACAGGAGAAAACTATTAAAAATTCCAACATATGGAGGCTGAACAACACGTTTCTGAATAAACAACAAATCACAGAAGAAANTATAGAACCCAGGCGTGTACTGCGACCTGCAGCTCAGCATAGGCAGAGCGCCTGCGCAGCACACTCACCCTGGTCCTGCCTCGCAATTGGTTCCCGCTGACCATTCGTTCCCGCGATGACTGCAGGCTCTTTGGCAACGGGCGCCCCCTGCGGAAAGTTCATGCCTTAGTGTGCCATGTCGCCCCCTTCTGCCTGTGCGGATACACACTCATGTGGTCTGGGTGCTCTAAGTCAGCCCTGGCATGGCCCGGAAGCCTGGTGAACGGCTTAGTGGTGAGGCCTCTGGGTGTAGGGTCCAGCTCCTCAGTGTGCATGCTCAAACAGACAGTGCCACACTCCTCAGTGCACGTGACTGAGTCTGGTCCAAGCCTGCAAACCCCAAGTGAGCCCCTGTCCCTGTGCACCTCCAAGTCTGTGTGCTGCCAACCTGGTCACACTGACAGGTGACCATCTTGCTGAGTGCAGGTCCTTGTCATCAGCTTCCGGGAGGTAGTCAGGCCCTCACTGTGTCACACCTGGTCTGTCCCTCTGGTGTCCCACACATAGCTCACATGTGCGTTCCTGTGTCTCCAGGCAGGTAAAGCACATGGGCATCTGCCTGTCCATGTCTGTGTGTGTGTGCCCGAGAAAGATAGAGAGTGCCTGTGCACAGGTACTAGCACATGTGTGTGTACCTGTGTGTGAGAGAGCATGTGGTCAGGTGCATGCACATGGGAGTGTAAGTGTGTTTGTGCACAGGGTCATGCACATGGGCGTGTGTGTGTGTGTGAAAGAGAGCACATGTCAGAGGCATGCACACTGGCATCTCTGTGTGCTTTGTTCATGCGCAGGTGCCTTTGCATGGCAGTGTGCAGGGACCGGTCCTGGAGTCCTGAGACTAGGGATGCGGAGTGGGCTGTGCTTGGCCGCCTGAGAAAGGAAGCAAGGACTGCTGTTGGACTCACTGGAGATGGCATGGGGCTGGGCCTGTTGCAGATGCAGGCACACAGATGGCATGGAATCCAGGCTAGGGGCTTACCCCAGGCCCGCCAGAAGCACCGGTGTGAACAGCCTCACACAAGGGCTGCTGGAAGGGCAATGGCCTCCAGGAAACCCCTAGTCACATGGCCTCTGCTGGCACAACTCTCACGGGCTTTCCCTCTCCAGGAACAAGGTCTTGCAGCTCTCCAGAGGGCTGTAGCTGCCAGGTGCCCTCAACTGGGAGGTGACCCTGTGTCTGCTGGCCTGCTGGGTGCTGGTCTATTTCTGTGTCTGGAAGGAGGTCAAGCAACAGACACAGTACACCTGGGGGCTGATCGGGCTGGGGCACCACTATCTGGTAGGTGGTGTGGGTCTGCCAGGGAACCACTGGTGCCAAGGGAGGTGACTGGATCAGGGCCACTGCCCGAGGAGGGGGCAGGTACTTCAATCAGTCTGCTTGATCCTCATCGCCTGGCTGGATAGGCTTCTTGGCGGCCTCCAAATCCAAGGCCAGCAGCCTTCCCCACCCACAGTGGAGGGATTAGATTTTCCAAAGTACTGGAGTTGCAGCTTTAACATCATTCCTTCCAAAGAACACCCAGGGCCGATCTCCTGCAGAATGGACTGGTTGGATCTCCTTGCAGTGCAAAGGACTCTCAAGAGTCTTCTCCAACACCACATTTCAAAAGCATCAATTCTTCAGCTCTCAGCTTTCTTCACAGTTCAAATCTCACATCCATACACTACTAGTGGAAAAACCATAGCCTTGACTAGACAGACCTTTGTTGACTAAGTAGAGGTTAGACCTTCAATATTAAAACCACAAAACAAAATCAAGCACAAATTATTATATATATATATATATACACGAAATTTGCTTTAAAAATAGGGTCTGTTATTGCAAGGTAATAGGAGGTTATGAACATGAAAATTAAAGGAATAATTTTAAAGGAATAAAGAAATTAAAAGAAAAAATTAAAAAACTGGTAATAGTAAAATTATATCTTGGAATTAGTCTGGAGCTGCTGAAGGCAGTGTGGGGTCAGTTCAGTTTCAGATAGTTCCTCATTCCAGGTTATAGTTCTTCTTAAGGACTTTAGGCCCGTTCCAATGTTTAGTCAATGCTAATTACAGGGTTTTAATCTGTTGCACCTGTCACTTCCAGAGAGGTTCCCTCTTCTTTATTTTGGCTTCTTCTCTTTGCAAGTCTGTTTATCGTCTAACTTAGGCCCTGATACAAGGGGGAAAAGGTGGTCACTTATTTAGTCTCACTTGTTCAGTTGTGCTCTGGGGGAGTGAGTTCAGTTCATTTCAGTTCTGTTGCTCAGCTGTTTCTGACTCTTCGTGACTGCATGGACTGCAGCACGCCAGATCTCCCTGTCCATCACCAACTCCCAGAGTTTACTCAAACTCATGTCAATTAAGTCAGTGATGCCATCCAACCATTTCATACTCTGTTGTCCCCTTTTCCTTCCACTTTCAATCTTTCCCAGGATCAGAGTCTTTTCAAATAAGTCAGTTCTTCACATCAGGTGGCCAAATATTGGAGTTTCACTTTCAATGTCAGCCCTTGCAATGAATATTCAGGATTGATTTCCTTTAGGATGGACTGGTTGGATCTCCTTGCACTCCAAGTGACTCTCAAGAGTCTTCTCCAACACCACAGTTCAAAAGCATCAATTCATTGGTGCTCAGCTTTCTATATATTCCAACTCTTACATCCATGTATGACTACTGGAAAAACCATAGCCTTGACTAGAAGGATGTTTTTGGCAAAGCAGTGTCTCTGCTTTTTAATATGCTGTCTAGGTTGGTCACCACTTTTCTTGCAAGGAGCAACTCTCTGTTAATTTCATGGTTGCAATCACCATCTGCAGTGATTTTGGAGCCCCCAAAATAAAGCCTGTCACTGTTTCTGTTTCCCCTTCTATTTGCTATGAAGTGATGGGACCAGATGTCATGATCTTAATTTTCTGAATCTTGAGTTTTAAGTCAACGTTTTCAGTCTCCTCTTTCACTTTCACTGAGGCTCTTTAGTTCTTCACTTTCTGCCAGAATGGTGGTGTCATCTGGATATCTGAGGTTATTGATATTTCTCCCGGCCATGTTGAATCCAGCTTGTGCTTTACCCAGCCCGGCGTTTCTTATGATGTATTGTGCATATAAGTTAAATAAACAGGTCGACAATACACAGCCTTGACATATTCCTTTCCCTATTTGGAACCAGGCTGTTGTTCCATATGCAGTTCTGTTTCCTGACCTGCATACAGATTTCTCAAGGGGTAGGACAGGTGGTCTGGTATTTCTGTCTCTTTAAGAACACTGCAAACAAATATCACTGGCATGTGTGGAGTGCGCGCAGTGTATGTACCACATGGAATTTGCCCCAGGTAATGACGGCCTGTGTTTTAACAGTCTGCACTGTTCAGTCTCCAGGTTGCTCTGCAGGGGTGCTTTCCAAAGTGGCCCTACACTTTTTGCACTTCCCAGGACTGATGTGCTAAGGTTCAGTTTCTCAGGCCCTCCACAAGGCACAGACTTGGTTGGGCATCTACTTTTTGCCCTTCCCAGGTCTGAACTGCTCAGGCCACAGGTGCTTGGCAAGCAGACTTCCAGGTGTGCCATGCATCTTAATCACCTCCCTGCTCCCAGTGGCTTGCTTTCCCATGTGCGCCATGAAAGCACTGTCTTTGGTGTGCCCTGTGTCTCTCCTCTAGAGCTAATCTCAGGCTCTGGCCCTCCTGGCAGATGTCAAACATCCAGGATCCCAGGAAGACGTGATTAGCAACTGGGAACCTACTCACAGTTTGGTGGAGGATGCCATCTCTGAGACTGAGATTGCCCCTTGCCTTCCAGCTCTGGCTGTCACCCACATGTCTCCCTGCCTCTGGCAGGCAAGGAGCCAGTCTGATGCTGCTAGCTCTCCTCTGGTATTCGTTCAGTCCTTTGTTCTGTGAACAGGCCAGGCTGCTCATTAGGTCACAGGTTTTCCCAGGAAAGTTCTCTGTGTCTCTCTCTCTTTTTTTGTTTTAACTCTGTCTGGCTATCCCAGAGTCTGGGTTGCTGTCTCACGTTAGCTCCCTCAGTTTGTCATCAGGGCTTCAGGCTGAGTCTTTATCCTAAGCACGCAGCCCATGCCTTCCTGTCCAGCTCCCACTCACAGGTGGTGGATGTGAGCATCTGGGGTACTTCTCCATTGGCAGTTGCACTTAAGTGCGTGTTCTCTGTTTTTGTTTTTTTCTTTCTCCTGGTTATGTTGCCCTCTGAGATTACAAAACTCCCCAGAGACCCGCCAGTAAGAGGGATTCCTGCTGTTTGGAAACTTCTCCTCCTTCACTACTCCCTCCCCAGGACGGGTCTCCATTCCTAACCCTTTTGCCTCTCTTTTTGGCTTTTGTATTTTGTCCTACCTCCTTTGGAAGAGAATGAGCTGCCTTTCTGGGTGCCTGTGTCCTCCATCAGGGTTCAGAAGCTGTTTGTTGTAAGTTGCTCAGCATTCAAATGATCTTTCGATGAATTTGTGAGGGTGAAAGTGGACTCCCCATCCTATTCCTCCATCTTAGGAACACACCTAAATTGGCAAATTTATTCCCAAACATTGTTCCTGATATGCAGTGCTTAATCGTTCAGTAGTGTCCAACTCTTTGTGACCTCATGGACTGTGGCCCCCCAGGCTCCTCTTTCCATAGGGATTCTCCCGGCAAAAAAGCTGGAGTGGGTTCCATGTCCTCCAGGGTATCTTTCCAAGCCAGGGATCGAACCCATGTCTCCCACACTGCACACAGATTCTTTACCAGCTGAGCCACCAGGAAAACCCAAGGATATTGGAGTGAGTAGCCTTTCCCTTCTCCAATGGATATTCCTGACCCAGGAGCCTAACCAAGGTCTCCTGCATTGCAGGTGAATTCTTTACCAACTGAGCTATCAGGGAATATAGAGAGTTCTTAAGCCTGAAGGCTTTTGTTTACTTGTCTCTGTATTGGCCTCTGTATTCCCTCTCTGACAATGACCAGGAGCTGTTTTGAGGCCATCTGAAATAGTGTGATTAGATCCAGATGTAACACGTTTAAGTTGGCCTCCACTGCTTGGTTGGCTTGCATAGTCTCAACTGCTCCTCAGGAGGCTGATTCCAAGCCACTTTTTCAAATTGCGGGTATTCAACATTCAGAGGTGGTTAGCTTTCTCCACCTATAGGTTTCCAATTTATTGGGCTCTCACTCACCAAAGGTTTCAGATCTCAGGCAGAGAGTATCACCGTTAGAAGAACTGCATCCTTTCCCAGCTCTGCTTGGAGACCACCTGCTTTGCCCAAGTTCCTCTTTCTTTTGTAGGGCTTCTCTGAAAGTAGAAAGACCATCAACACATCGGTAACATTTTGATTCTTTCTATCACTTCCTCCAACACTTCAGTTTTGGACATCCTGTCGTCCACCTCCCAAAGTCCTATGGGAAGTAGCTGCTTTATCAACCGTGCTAAGAATATAGCACATACAATGAACTGCATCCATTTAAATTGTGTTCCTTGGTGATTTCAGAAAACCGTGTCTGCCCATGCAGCCAGCACCAGAGTAACATACAGAATGCTCTCATCATCACTGTGGTTGTCATTTCCCATCACACTCAACCTGCAGCAACCTAGAGGTGTTTCACTCTAGATGTGTTTGCATTTTATATAAATGGATCATCCAATGTGTGTCTGAATATGTACTTTGAATAAAAGTACTATGAACATTTGTGTCCAAGTTTTAGTGGGGACATAGTTTTCCCTCATAGCTCAGTTAGTAGAGTCCGCCTGCAATGCACGAGACCCTGGTTTTCAATGAAACTCCAAAGTTGACGATAAGGGGGCAGGAATGGGATGAGTTAAAATGCCACAGAACTCCCTGTTGTTACTGAATGAGATTCAATACAATGATGCTGAAAATGCTAGCCTGTGGACCACTTTGAGAACCACTGGATGAACAGGTGTATGAGATGAACAGTCCTCCCATCACTTCATGGAAAATAGAGGGGAAAAGTGGAAGCACGAACAGATTTTATTTTCTTGGGCTTCAAAATCACTGTGGATGGTAACTGCAGCCATGAAATTAAAAGACCTTTGCTCCCTGGAAGGAAAGCTATGATAAAACTAGACAGTATATTAAAAGGCAGAGACATCACTTTGCCAACAAAGGTCTGTATAGTCAAAGCTATGGTTTTTCCAGCAGTCATGTACAGATGTAAGTGTGGGACTATAGTGAAGACTGAGTGCCAAAGAACTGACATGTTTGAACCGTGGTGTTGGAGAAGACTCTTGGGAGTTCCTTGGATGGCAAGGAGATCAAACCAGTCAATCCTAAAGGAAATCAACCCTAAAGATACATTGGAAGGATTGATGCTGAAACTTAAGCTCTAATACTTTGGCCACCTGATGCATATGTTAGGCCCCGAACGACCTATTCACGGGAGACGCCGCTTCCCCAGGTCACCAAGACACGAATTCGATGCAATCAGCAAGAGGATTTATTGAACCGGCGCGCCGGGGTTCGATCTCCCCCGAAAGGAGCGAACCCCAACCTCAGTTATAGAGCAGTTTTTATACACAAAAGCTACAAGCAAGTATAGGTGGGGTGAAGACAATCTCAACAAAACTGATTGGTGGGCTCAGCCTGACCTTTACAGAGATAGGTCTGGAAGTTATCAGGCTGAAACGGCTGACCGGCCACCTTACACCTTGAGGCGGTTAGCCAATTTTCTAGAAAAGATTAACAGAGAAACAATCACCCAAAGGGTCTTTGTCCGGGCCAGGAAACTAGACTATAATTCATCAGATGGGAGGTAGGTTCCTTTAGCATGAGTTATAACTAGCCCTAAGAAACAGAACAAAAGACTGCTTTAAAATTTAACTCTTTCTCCTCA